>PPNM03000036.1:0-122900 GCA_003707275.3 Kregervanrija fluxuum
ATAAATAATATCATTATCAATGATTACTTTGATCTCATTGGTTTCTTCTACAGGGGTTATGCATGTAGTGTAAAACAATGGAATGGCATTAATTAACCTAAAAATAGGAACCATATTAATTGATTTAACGATACAATTTCCCCAGGTTCCAACAATTTATATACAACTTCTGAGTATAAATCAATTACACGATAACAAATAGTAAGTATTAACTTATCTATCTACGGGATTAAAACTGTAATTGTCCTCCTGTGATAGTTATCCTAATCAGAATAGAAAGCTTTCAACAATAGCCTCAACAGGGCATTATAAAGAGAAGAAGTTTATAGATTCTAATGAGTTTCAGATGATTTATTAAAATTCTCGAACAGTCAGTTTGTCCGAGTGGTTAAGGAGAAAGACTTGAAATCTTTTGGGCTCTGCCCGCACAGGTTCAAACCCTGTAGCTGACGAATAATTTTTTTTGCCGTTTTAAACTCGTTTCCGTACTGCTGCTTTTATATGCCTACATAAATTTTTCAAATATTGAACTAGACATTCCATATAAATTTGGAGCAAATTTTAACATTAACATTATAATACAGTAATAATACAGTAATTGACCTCACCATTACCAGAGGAAATTTTATTTATTAATATACTTCGTAAATTTCAATTTGACCAAATCCTATAGTTGTTATTGTGAAGAGCAAAATAAAAAATCACTTTATTCACAAGGATTCCAATACCCGTTGCAAATCAAATAAATCATATCCACCTAGGCCATTACTTTCTCTTTTAACGGGCAGACATTCAACTCCAAAGGATTGGATTTTGGCAACATCAACGGGAACAGATTCATGGTCCCGATTTCCAGCTATATAGACTAAATGTGTAACAAACGATCGAAGATTGTGATTTGTGTTTGCACCAGAATATATCAAAGCATTTCTAATAGATTCTAAAAATTCAAAGGCATCCATACCAAATGTTTCCCTATCATTTTTACCATTTAGTAACAAAACTTTTTTCATTCGATTATTACTACTGATGATTTCACCTACACCGCGTAATACCAAAACTGGAACTATACTGGTCATTAAAGAACCTATTGAATAAATCAAAATATCACTTTCATCCAAACATTTTAAAACCCTATTTTGTGCCATGGGATGAATTTCTTCACCATACGGTGATACATAAAAAATTCGCTCAATCGGTGATACCAATGGCGGGATATCACCCTTATTAAAATGCAATTGGGACTTTTGTAATTCTGGGTGAATGTAAGATGGAATATCCTCGACACCAACTAAATCTTCAACCGATCCAGAACTTAATTCCATTACATTATTAGAATTTGGTACGACGCTGGGATGCGATATTTGGCTTTGACCAGTTATAATAGTACCATCTTTTAAAATTGCACCGATATGATATGTGAAATTAGTATTAATACATGCCATGACTTTAATATCTTCTCTAATTCTACAAATTCGTAGAACCAACTCAATTGCAGAATCTAAATCACCACAAAACAATCTAGCACCTGTTAAAAATAAATTTCCGACGCTAGCTAATTCTAACTTAAATTTTAGTCTTGATCTTTTCAAAATTTCCATATGCACATGAATTAAGAAACTTCTCAGTAATTCTCTCACACTAGATTCAACAGCATTCCAAAGTCTATGTGTTCCATCAACTATACTATCCCACTCCCTTCTAGCGCCTTCCGATGAAACAGGCAATCTATAATTTAATAGCTCTTTAATACCAAGATTATTATGAGGTATGAGTCTTGTTAGTCTGGATCTTAAATCTCCAACTCCACAGCCACCCAAAACTCTAATAATTTCGGAAGTTGAACCACCATTATCGGAGACCGGAAGAATATAGCTAACACCTCCAATATTTTGTAATGCGTCCAATATACTATTCGTTGCTGTACCCCCCGAAATAACACATAATTTTACCATACTTTTACTACAAAAGTAACACAATTGGATAAATTATCTGTATGGGTGAAGCTAAATAATTTTAACTCGGAATACCGCGCAACGTAAAGTGATTGAATTTTTAATCTTCGAACTGGAATAGCCCTACTTGAAAGCTACAAAAAATATATTTTTCTTTGTCGTTAATCAATTAATTAGAACTCTTCTTCAATCAACATGACAGAACCAAGAGCAATTTTATTTACCGATTGGGATGGGACCGTTACATTACAAGATTCCAACGATATGCTGACAGATAAACTTGGAATGGGTCGTGAATCTAGACTTAAAATAAATGATAGATTAATTGATAATTCGGTGACATTCCGCGATGGTTTCAATCAAATGCTAACATCAGTTAGTGACAATGGTCATAGTTTACAGGATTGTATTCAATTGCTTTTAGCGAATGTTAATTTAGACCCAGGATTCAGAGAAACTTTTGAATATTGTAGGGATCAAAATATTCCTGTCATTATTGTTAGTTCTGGCATGAAACCGATTATAGAAGAATTATTAAGAAAATTGATTGGTGAAGATGCAGAGAAGTATTGTGAGATTTATGCTAATGATGTTCAGGAATTAGAAGATGGAGGCAAATGGAAAATTAAGTATAGAGATGATACTAGTTTTGGTCATGATAAACATCAAAGTATTGTTCATGCAGTCAAAAAGATTTACCAAACTAATGAAAAGGGTACATTATTTTATTGTGGTGATGGTGTTAGTGATATTAGTGCGGCTGAAAGCTGTGATTTGTTGTTTGCTAAAAGAGGTAAAGATTTAGTGGATATTTGCAAAAGAGATGGCGTTGCATTTAAAGAGTTTGATAGTTTTTCTGATATTTTAAATGGAATTAGAGATTCTTTACAAACGTAAACTAAAACGAAATAGACAAAATATATCTTTTACACTGAATAATGTTTAGAGGGATTTTTAAATAATAATAATAATAATTAAATAGATATGTTTAAAGGTTTAAATTAAATCAAAAAACAAGGTTAAAGAATAAGATGTAAAAGTCAAACGAAAATTTATATAGATAATAAAGTTGCCTAAATACTTTAAAATTCTTCATCAGATGAAACATAAGCATCACCTAATTCCTTCTTCTTCTTCATTCTTTCCTTCTTCTTCTTTCTTAATTCAGCAGAAGATAACTTAACCTTCTTCTTAACAGCAGCAATTTTGTTACCCATAGCATCAAATTTATCTTCTTCATCTTCTTTCTTTGATAATCTTGGACCAGCACCTTGACCTTGGACCCAGTTATGACCAGATGGAACCATGGTACCATCTCTAACAGCCCAAACTTCTTCAGTTAAGTTCTTAGTAAATTCAGCAGAGTGAGTAATGATAATAACACCACCTTCGAAAGCTTTCAAAGCTTTAGATAAAGCTCCTAAAGAATCTCTATCCAAATAATTGGTTGGTTCATCCAAAACAATTAAATGAGGTCTTTGCCATGTACAAGCAGCTAAAACTAATTTAACCTTTTGACCACCGGATAAACCTCTAATTCTAGAGTGGGAAACTAATTCAGAATCTAAACCCAGCATAGCACAATGTTCTTCAATTTCTTTTCTGGTTAATGGTCTAAATTGACCAGAAGCTAAAGCTTCCTTCATATCAACTTCAGCAACCATCTTGGAATGAGATTCAACTAATTCACCTCTTGGTAACCAAGCATTATCAACAGAAAGCATTGGAACCCATCTTTCGGATTTCATACCAATATTTTCACCTAATGTGAAAGAACATTCATATTCGTAAGTGTTTTTAAACTTTCTTCTGGAGTGAATACCTTGAATTCTTCTTGGAGTACCTTCAATCTTGAAAATTTTGTTCATAGCTTGTTCATCATTTTCATTGATTTGTCTAGAAGCTCTATCCATGGTTTCCCTATCTTCACCAGTTTGGAATCTCCATTGAATATAGTCAGATGGGGTTTTATCTAAATGAGAATCAATATGAGCAAAAGCATGTTGCTTAATATAAGCAATACGACAATTTTCGTGGACATAAACTTCACCAGTAGTTGGTAATAATTCACCAGTTAAAACGTTAATTAAAGTAGACTTACCTGCACCATTTGGACCAATAACGGCAATTCTTGAAGATAAAGAACATTGGAAATTGATATCAGTAACTTGAGGTTTGGTAGTACCTGGATATTGGAAACTCATATCAGAAACTTTAACAATAGCTTTTTGTTTAGTCTTAACACCTTCTAAGAAACCTGGTTCAGGGAATTTAAATTCCAGAGATGATGCACCAATTTCTTCATAAGCGGCAGCAGCTGGAACTTTCTTAATAAATTCAGATAAGTTACCCTTGTACTTTCTTAATTTGTAACCTTCATAATGGATAATGTATTGAACAGTTCTGTCCAAGAAACCTGAATCATGGGAAACAATAATTGAAGTAATACCACATGTGTTCAAATAGTTAACTAACCAATCAACATTAACAACATCCAGATGGTTAGTTGGTTCATCTAGTAATAAGATATCAGCATTCTTCAAAACGGCTTTAGCTAAAGCCAATTTCATTTTCCAACCACCAGATAGAGCAGAAATTGGCATATCTAACATTTCTTCGGAGAAACCAAATTCTCTTAATTTAGCTCTAACTTGGTCTCTGTCACCAGTACCGCCTTCAGCTAAAATATAATCAGTGGTTGGTGTTTCAGCGTGAGAACCATCAATATCATGTTCAACATAAACGGTTTTACATTCTTCTTGAGTTGGGAAACCTTCAACTTGACCATTAGCAATAGCTCTCATTAAGGTAGATTTACCAGCACCATTTGGACCACATAAACCATATCTTCTAGCTCTCTTTAATCTCAATTGTGTCTTATTTAATAAGATTTTAGCACCATAAGCTAATGAAAACTCACAGTTACATAAATCTTCACCTTCATCTTCTTCATCAGCAAAAACTGGTGGTTGTGGAATATTGTCAACAGATCTCTTTCTGAATTCTTCAATAATTTCTTTGGATTCTTTTTCATGTAAGAAAATGGTTAGGAATGGAGAACAAGATGAAGACCAAGAATTTGGATCAATCTTTCTTTCATCAATCAAATCACCTGCGATAGCAGCAACATAAGTTTGGACAACGTCAAATCTGGCTGGTTTTTCTTTGACTAAATCCTTTAAAATTTCTAAATTAACTTGAACATCACCAGCATGAGAAATTTCTGGAATGGTGTCATCTTCTGGAATAGCACCAACTCTTCTTAAAGTAGTTAAAGCTCTTTCAGTAACAGATCTAGCTTCTGGATCAGCAATAACCAATAAGTTAGCCTTTAAAGCTGGGAACAATTTTGGCATAAATGGAGCAACAACCTGAGGATCATCAACTAATTTACACATGTTATCGATAATAACAGCGGCTTTTCTCTTAATTGAGGTATCTCTTTCAGCTAAACCTCTGGATAATAATGGGACCATAATAGATAAAGCAGCAGTTGTAACTTCAGAAACGAAGGTAGTAGCACCTAAGGCGTGAACGGTTTCTGGAACTTCGGTTGGATCAGCAATAGAAGAAATCAATTTTGGAATGAATGGTTCAATATCCTTGTTTTCAACAGTAGCAGTACATTTAGTCATACATTCAGTAGCAGCCTTCTTAACATCAGATTTAGTATCCCACATAGCTTCAGATAAAACTGGAATTAATTCAGTCATTCTTAAGGCTAATTGATCCTTAGCAGTATCAACAAAAGTTGAAATAGCAGCTAAAACAGAAACTTTTTCTTGCCATTTATTGGTAGTAGATAAAGCATTAATTAATCTAGCTAAAATATCCTTAATAGCAACTGGAGTGATAGCAGAAACTAAAGCTGATAAAGCCTTGTTAGCATGGTCTCTGACTTCTTGTTGTTTATCACCACATTTAGCAGCAACTTCTTCAGTTAAAGCAACAACGTAAGGTTCGACGGATGGAGATAAATCTGAAGCTGAAGCAATATGGGTAACGGCTTCTAAAGCGTTCGCAGAAGTTTTCTTGTCTTTGATAGCTTTAGTTAATTCGGTAAAAAATTCAAAAGGAACGTCATGTTCAATGATTTCACCATTTAAGAATGATGCAACATTAGCAGCGGCATCGTCCAGTTGTTCTGGAGTGGCAACAGCCAACTTATCGAAAAGTTCAGTCAAAATCTCGACTGATTGCTTTGATTCGGCAGCAGCGGACATTGTATATATGTGATAAAATGTTGCTCTATGAAGACAAGAAAAAAAACAGGACGGAAAGGTAAAAGAAAAAGTAAAAGGAGTGAAAAAAAGGAGGTTGAAATTTGCGAATACAGAGCTAATAAAAAAAAAAAAAAAAAAAAAAAAAGAAAAAAAAAAAAATTTTCACGATTTTTTTCCAATGAATTTAAAGTCGTGTTTAACCAAACTATTTCTTCTCTATCGTGTTACCCGGATACACGTGTTATATGCCTGATTATCATAGGCATTTCTGTTATACTAAAGCTATTATTATAGCTATTCAAGCTCTATTATTACTACAAAAATGGAAACTATAATATCGCCTGCAGTAAATCAGCTATATTTTATTAGCACATGCTATTATAACCTCGAAAATTGAGATTTCACAGAATATTTTTAAAAAATCTAAAGCCATATAAAATATATCTGTAAGTGATGTCTATGGACCATTTAATCTATTTCTACATAAACATGCTAGATACTTATTATTATGTTTTATTCGTTCTTATTTTAACATTTCACACCCTTCTAACTATTTCGCTTGATATTGCCGAAAATAGCCAATTACAAACAACTAGCTTACGTAATCTAAGAAATTTAAACGGAAGGTGGGAATTTCACGGGACATACCGTGTTAGCGTGAAAAGTTACAGCTAGTAGCATATTTTATCTATAGTGTAATCATCTTATCCTAGGATTTAGGTTAAACAAGATTTTGTTTTCAAGCGCCGTCAACTAAATCAGTTATATCTAGTATTGTTCCAGATATACTAAGAGGTAAAGTTTTAATTGACTTTTTTATCATATCAGAAATTTATTTATATCACAATTTATTGTCTCGTTACCTATAATATCTTATCTCAAAAAAAAAAAAATAGGAAAAATCGACAACATTTACAACGTTTGTTCAACTTTATATCACATTAAATTTTAAAATAAACCAGACTGAAATTATAACATTTCTTTATATTATAGATTATACATTGTAATTTTTTTAGATTTTATAATGGATATGGAGGGGATGATTAATTCTCCATTGTTCCCAATGGAATCTTTATCACCAGAAAATCTGATTAAATTACCTTCGAAGCCAAATGCTGAGTCAGGGTCTGTTAAGCTATATCTAATTCTTGCGGAACCCCATTTATTTCTAGAAGGTTTTACAAATGATGAAGTTATGGCCAGGCCACCATCGATTTTAAGAGGTTGTATTTTTTTAAGAATTTTAAAACCAGTTAAAATCAAAAACATCAAGTTAAAACTATCAGCAATTTCAAGAACTGATTGGCCAGAAGGAATACCACCAAAAAAAACGGAATATTTTGAGTCAAATAGTATACTAAATCATACGTGGCCTTTTTTTAATTATACAAATCATTATCCAATTACTGCAATCTCGAGAAACAATGCCGATATTTATATACCAAGATCAGAGGATGAATTATCAAGTTTTTCATTAGATAGTAATTTATCTCCCGTTACCAGTGCGCTTGACTTGAATGAAATTCATCCGATAAAATCTCCAAATTCTATTATGGGAGCTTTAATAGGTAGTAAAAAAAATGGCTCACGTTCAAATTTATTAAAAGCAATAGGAAGTCCAAGTCATTCGAATAATATAGATAATGAATTAATCAGTTTAAAATCAAATTCAAATGATGATAATAAGTGCTTCCCAGTGGGTGACTATATCTACTCCTTTGAAATGCCAATTCAAGCAAGTCAACCCGAGTCAATTAATGTCACTTTCGGCTCTGTTTATTACACTTTAGAAGCATTTCTTGAAAGAAGTGGTACTTTCAAATCCAACCTGAGTGCAAGAAGACAGATCGATATAATTAGAGCTCCATTTGAAGATTCAAGTGAAGAAAATGAACCGATTGTAATAGATAGAGATTGGGAAAATAGATTACAATACGATATTGTGATTTATTCAAAACAAGTGGTTTTAAATTCTTATTTACCAATTTCGTTTAGAATGACCCCACTAGATAAGATTAAAGTCCATAGATTAAGAGTTTATATGACTGAACATTTGGATTATTATTGTCATAATAAAAAGGTTCACAGAACTGAACCACCAAAGAAAGTTTTATTGTTAGAACATAAGCCGCCCGAGGGAAACGATAATTTATTATCTATTGGTAATGACGAAATAGGTGGTGTGGAATTAGATTTTCAAGTTTATGTTCCAGAGTATTATAGCGAGCGTTTTAAATTACATCCGGATACTTCGAGTGAAGATATTCAATCTCACCATTGGATTAAAATTTGTATCAGATTATCGAAATTAGAACCGACCAAGGAGGATCCAAAAAAGCGTAAACAATATGAATTATCGATCGATTCCCCTATGCATTTGTTATCTCCACTATGTGCTCATGCAAACACTTTATTACCGTCATATGATGATCAAATTAATTTGGATCGTTTCAATAGACAGCCAAATAACACATCAATAGATAAAATGATGTCACCACGTCCCAACACTATTTTACATTCAAATCTGTTTGAACCAAACGATTCGGTTCCGGTTGAAATGTTATCAACTCAAGCAAAACCATTTTCACCAATTGCATCACCACAGCTGAATTCTATAAATCCAGAACTTCGTTCAACTCCAACCTTAAAACCTTCAGATATATTCGCATCTACGAGATCGAGAGCGGGTTCGATATCAAATTCCTCTGTTCCATTGCCAAAACCTCATACCCGTTCGGTCTATGAAGAGCCTCCTCCACCATTTGTTGAGAATCCACCGACTTATGAAGATGCAATAAAAGTGGAAGGAAAAAAGAATAGACAAAGAAATCAATCAATTACGGTCACTCCGTCAACTCCAATATTATCTGCTACTGACCGCCGTGGTCGTCGTCGTCAACGTGAACGAGAAAATACAAATGATTCTGTGGACCTTGCGGAAGATATTGACTTAAAATTCAAAATTACACCAATTAGATCAACATCAGGCTCACCGACACGTTCACCAAACAGGCAAAATTCCCCAAAACCTATACTGCCCCAGATTCGTTCAAAATCAAAACTGGTCAATTCGTCATTTTTACCTGGTTTTACATATAACTCTTCATCATCTTCTTCGCATGCGATTGATGCGGCATTAGCTGAAGCAAACAGCGGAAATAATAACAATAGCATTAGTAATGGCAAAATCAATAGCAATAGCAATAACACTAGAAACACTAACAATATAACTCGACCAAGCTCACCAAAAAAAATATCACCAACAGAATCATCATCATCAAAAAGAAAAAGTTCAATATCTTCTGCATCTTCAGAAAATGCGTTCACTCCTTCAATAATCGACCCCGATGAAACTTTAGACTTGGACGATCCATTGATTCATCGTCCACTTCTTGTTGATGATATAAATGGTTCTAAAATATCCTTAACGATTAATGATCCACCTTTTATTCATGGAAATGGTAGTTTCAATACGATTAATACGTTGCAACTTAGGAATGACAGACAGGGCTCGATATCTACAATGTATGGATTGGAGATAAATGGTGATGATGTGGGTGTTGGACTCGCAAATGTTGTTGGAGGTGGTAATGAAGGGACAGATATTACTTCAATGTCAATGTCAATACTATCCAATAATGGTTCATCCGAAGATAAAAAATGGACTAAGATGAAGAATCCTAGGTTGGTTCATCATCCGCAAATAGGAAAATGATCATGTAATTTTTTTTTTTATATATTTCGTCTATATATGAATATTTACATCCTTACAATAAAATAAAATAATTTGATTGAACGCAAAATAGACTGAAACTATGCATCCTTTGGAATGGATATGCTATCATTGCATTTTTTAAATTATGTTAATAAAGAGTTTATTGTACTCTTATTGCTAATGCCATTCACCCAGGATATCTCGAGCAGCAAAGGCCACTTCTTTATATCAAGCCATTATCACTACTGTTTTAGTCTTAAAATTTCAAATACTTTAAGTTCGTACACTTTGCAAAGGAGTGTATATATAAACAAGTTCAAGCCATGCTGGCAAGCTTACTTTCAAGAGCATTAACGTCATACTTGAAATGCTTCATCACACTTTTGGTGCCCCCATCGGCAGAAACGCTCATATAAAAAACTCTATAAGCCGGACCTAACATTTTTCTTATATCTTGAGACATTTGTTTCTTATAGAATGGCGGTAAATTTTTCACTTTGAAAGTTCCATAGTTTTCATCAAATTTGGTGTTGAAATCATCAATGAATTTAGCTAATTCTTTATGACGCATGTTAAATGATCCACCTTGCTGCTTAGTACTGGCTTCCATAAGTTTTGTGGTGAGAAGTGACCAAACTGCAGTTGCTCTATCAGTTGCTTTCTTTTTCAACTTTTCCAATCTTGCAATACCAGGTTGACCTAATATTTGTTTTAAGGATGATTTGCCATCCAGCAAATTTTGTAATCCATCTAAATTATATAACAACACTGTACCAATATCTTCTTCTGATTTTTTGCCTTTGAATTTATTTTCTAAAGAGTAGAATGAATATTCAATCAAATCACTGTAAAAACTACTTAGTAAATAATCAGGATCAGATGATTCTGTTTTAATTTCTTGAAAACCTGTTGGACGAATACTTGGCAACCACTCTCCAATCGACATTTGGGCAATATATATTAATTGGGATGATTGAAAGACGGTAAATTTGTTGATACGCGTAGCAACTAACATGAAAGTATTGTTTAAAGTTTCAGTACCACCTTCAGGAACAACCATTTCAGCGTATCTCTGCTGAATATATTTAAAAAATTCTTGAAAAATATCCTTGGCTTCACTGGTAATTTTAACTGACGCTTCGTGTAGTTTATCAGGCGGTTGTGTACGAATCTCAAACAACCCGTTAATCATTTCATTGACACCTTGAGCTAGTTCATAATACATTGTATTGTATAGCGATTTATGAACATCGATAAACGACATCAAACTATTAAGTTCAAAAATATATAACTCTATAATTGGTTTAATAATTTGTGATAGAATATTTCCACCATCGTTTAAATCTTGAAAAATTTCATTTATCAATGCAGTTTCTTCTTGAATCTGTAATTTAACAGCTCTTGAATAATTCATAAATGATTTTGCAGTCTTCGCTCCGTCATAAATATAATTCTGATCTTTATTTAAATTTGGTTTTTCAACTGTGTACTGTTCCAAAGTTTTTTTCAAATACATAACTCTTTCTCTGATAACTGTATCAGCTAATGTCATATGTCGCTGTTTAGTTAAATACTCGTATATTCTTTTGATTTCTTTAATCAAACTGTCAATTTCTTTAGAATCACCTGGTCCACTATTTAATTGAAGAACCCCTAATTTTTTCAATTTACCCAACATACTATATTTTAAATTGACTTCACTATTTCTAATAGCATCACCCAAACCATCTTTCAAACCACGATAGTCATCCAATTTACGCTGTTTCAATTGTTCGTCAATATTTTCATATTCTCCAAGAACATTAATGTATTCATCCAAGTCACCAGAATTATTTATTTTTTCATATTTAGTAGTTTCTTCTTGTAAGTTTCTAACTTTAGCGGCATATAACTTAATACCTTTAACAAGATTTTCAGTGGAATGTATATTTTTTTGTTGCATCTTAAGTATTTGAATATTATCCATCAATGGATTGATTGATCTGATTGCATGCCTGTTCATACGTGAAATGGCGGAGAGTTGAGTTGACAACTTCTGTGATAATTCAGTAGTTGTTTTTAAATTCTCGTCCAAAATTGCTAATTGCACGTCATCTATATCCATATTGTATTGTTTGCTGTTTAATCAGGAGTGTCTGAATCTAATCTATGTAATGTTTTTCCAAAAGTAAAAGCCCTCAACTATATTTTGGTGCACAGATGAAACCACACATTCATTTCATTCGCACACTGAAATTTTTTTTCCATTTTTTGTTGTCTATCCTAGACTCACCTTCTTTCTTTTCCCTTTTTTTTCTCTTTTTTTTTCTCTGTGGCACTTGTATGGACTACTGTCGTTACAACAGTTTCATTACTCTTCAGCGCCCTTTGTTTCTCCTCATATGGTCTTGGGATACCCGTTCTGGGATTTTCTTGCTCATTGGGTTGCGACTTTGGATCCATGTGTTGTTGTTGTCCATGTTAATGTTGTAAAATGGTTGTTGGTCCACTTTGTGTGCCCAGAGTTCTTTACGCCTTATTTCGCTAACACTAGATTTTTGTTTCAGTAATTTAGAGTTTGATAGTAGAAAGGCGCATATTTGTTCTAAAATATATGAGCGGTGTAGTTTTTAAGAATTTAACAATATAGATAGTTACTAGAAAAGTTTGAAAACTATTAAAAGTAATCGGTCTATCCACCCAGCCATTCATAGCCCAGTATTCATACAACCTTTGGATACCGTCTATCATTCAAGGGTTGTGGGAATAATCCTAATTCTACTAGTTTTGCGAGATCCCATTCAATAGCATTCTCTGTTTTATAGCACCAAAAGAAATAGCCACTAGTCAATCCATAGATATCCATTTGAGCTTCAATAATCTTTCTGGTGTTTATTTTGTCCATTTCAGACAATTTGGAAACATCGTTACTATATCTACAATCTCCAATAAACCTATCACCAGCATATGTATTTTCCATCCTTGAACCTATATTAACACCGTTTAACCATTTAGCACAATCTGTTAGTGCAGCCGACCATTCTCCCACAATTCTTAGCCGATCTTTTGTTAAGCTCTTTGACAATGATTTTAATGCTGAAATATGTTCCTCTATTGTTTGTCTTAATTGAGCAGGGCTGAAAACTTCATATCTATGATGATCCAAGACGATATTTTTATATTTCTCCCCAGTTAGTTTATCATTCCAATAAGAGTAGGGCATAAACGCATCATGGACAACAAGGTAATTATCACTTTTAGACCTCAAAGATTTATAAGTATCAATATTAAATTTATTGATTTTATCAAACCCAAATACACCGCCAATAGGCTCATTTAAATTTTGAAGACCAATTATAACATCTTGATATTTATTACTACCATATTTTGCGAAAATATAATCTAGAACCCTATTACCCAACTCATAGTTCTTTGAAATTGACATCCATTCAAGATGATCTCTCAAGCCAGAATTGTCAAACCCATTTTGGGACCCCGGAACACCGTGTAAGTCAATCCACATTTTTAGACCTGAATTTCTGCACCATTGAATTGCTTTTAGTAAATATTCCTCCTGACCAAAGCAATATGGATCATCCTCTAAATGCGCAAATGCCCAATAACCAATTGGTAAGCGAACGGCATTCAAACCAAAAGATTTTATTTTGGCAAAATCAGATTCCACAATAAATGTATCCCAATGTACTTTTAATCTACGGCGACATTCTTCTGTACCAAGAAATTGGCAGTAATGGTATTCATCAACCGGAACACTCGTTTCACTTCCATCTTTAGATGCTTGTAAATAAAAAGAAGGAGTAATGTAAGGTTCCGTAACTAACCAGCCACCAAGATTAACACCATTGATAGTTTTTTCTGAATAATCAAATAGTAATTGATTATTAGCTGATGTAACAAGCTTTTCATTATCATTGTGGTCATCGCTTACATCATTTTCATTAATTTCAACACTAGCGCTTCTATCATTACCATCATCTTCCTCATAATCATCACCAACATTACTTCCAAAATCATTATTCTTGGCATCGAAAGCTTCAAAAATTTTGGAATTGGTACGCAATAGATTATTTTGTATAATATATTCTGAACCTAGCTCTGAAAATTTTTCTTGTTCAGGTTTTGCATAAAATTTAATGACTTCCGATGAAAAAGTAGCACCATCTAGACCAAAACCCGTGTCTTGAGCTTTACAGAAAATGACCAAGAAAACAAAAACAATTAATGAAAACATCATTTAATTCAATACTCCTGCTATCTATATAGTCTTCTGCAAAAAGAGTCAAGACGCATCGGTATGAAATGAAAGGGTAAGTTACGTGCAAGGATCCATTCATGCTCACACAACAGAGGCATTACCCATTTCGTATGCTTTCCTTTTTCGCTCTCAGTTTCCAGAAATTTGTGGCATCATGAATTTCATTATTGTGATGCCAGTAAGCAACAGCTTGTCAATTTCAAATTCTTAAATGATTCCATCTAACATTTTGAATATCTTCGGCCAATCAGAAAATAGCAAGCCTGTTTCATCAGAGGAAGATTGTTTTACGTGCCAGATTTTGGGATCTGTTACAGCATTGGCCGCCGGCCTGTATTTTGCATCAGGATACGTTTTCAAGGGCGATTTAAATTATAAACAATCTCCTTTATGGTGGAGATACTCCGTCAGAGGTGCAGGTGTGGTATTATTATGCATGGGTGGATATAGAGGTGGCGAGGGATGGCTATGGGGTACCAGTAAGAAATACAAGAACACTTTTTATTAGTTACCCTATTTTATATTAGCTAAGATTTTATAAAGACTGTACATAATAAATTTATAGCCCTATTATAAAAGAGCACGTTAAACTTTCACGACAATAAAAATGCTTTACCACTAGAATTACCGCCAACAATCCAGTTTTCAGTTGGATGGAAACAACAAACTGCAGGAACAGATGTCATTCTCTCATCTCCAAAATGTGCTAGCATGGCCCCGGTTCGATTGTAAACATCAAAATATTTTTTCATGTTACCAATAACAAATTTTTCAACACCATCTCTAGGATTATCTTGCCATTTTGATTTTAAAATAGACACCCATCTACCAGTTTGACAATTATGTTTGATGGTGACATTTGGATCTAAATTTTCAGGTATTTCATTTATTTCGGGTTTAACCAATCCTTTAAGGCCATTCAAAAGACCATCGCCTTTATCTAAATTAAATATTCTAATTGAATCGTCATAACCATTGCATACAATATCACCTTTACCATTCCAATCGGCACAACTTACGCTTAATCTACTTCGGTAGCCAGCCAAACACTCCGGTCCTTGTGCGTCCTCGTAGTCAGACCATTTTTGTTTTCTAATTACCCTTAAATCCCATATTCTTAAAGTACGATCCAAGCTTGCACTAGCAATCAACTTATCATCAGTTGGGCAAACAGTAAATGATCCAATTTTTTTATCGTGTAATCTCCAAACTTTGCAAACATCTCTTTTAACGACTGCAGATCTTAAATCAAATATCGAAAACTCACCTCCAAGCGTAGTCAAATAACCAACATCCTTCGAAATAAATTTAATATCAGAAACACCAGCCGCATCTCCCCACATATCATCAAATTCAACCACACATTTTGAAATTCCTTTTTGTAAATCCAAAATTCTAACCGATCCATCATAGGAACAGCTAACAACTTCATTCATAGCCTCAGGACGAATAGCAAATCTTGGAATATTTTTCCTATGAGCAGAGAATTGTGTAATTGCCGGCTCTACTTCGGTATCGTCATCAACAGACCAAATACCCATTGTCCCGTTTGTGTCACCACCAATAACAACTTTGCGAGTATTTGAAGGATGAAATGTTACAGAGGTCATACGTGAATTAGTCAATTTAATATGATTTGGATGGAAATTTTCATATAATTCCAATTTATCTAGTTCCTCTCTTGCCTGTTCATCCGTTTTAGAAACCAATGGTTTAGATTTAAGCTCATTATAAAAGTCTCCTGTCGAAAAAGAAGACCCTAAACGTGATAAAGTTGCCGAATCAGTTACTAGATCTGATAATTTTAAATCGTCGGTTAGTCTAGTTGATTCCAATTCCTTAATTCTTTCTCTTTCTAATCGGTCATTATTCATTTTATCCACTATTTCGGAAGACTCAGCATCATCCATTTTAACACCAGCTAAACGAGTTGAACGACGCAATGGCACGCTTGGCACTTTGGTGACTTTTTCATGCTTTTTTGATTTTGATTTTGATTTTGGTATCGGCCTAAATTTTCGATGATCATCCGAATATTTGTGGAATTCACTAGCTAATGCAGTCAAATTCAATTTTTTCAATAATTCCTTATTTCTAGCAATATTTTCCTGTCTCTGCTTTTCAAATTCTGATAATACCATGTTGAATATCAAGATCTATTACTTGTTGGAATGACAATGTTCATATACTATATAACGTGCTTTTACGAAAAGAGCGTATCAAAAAACCTAAGTTAGAACGCGTTTTCATATTTTGTCTCCGACCTGCGAATCAACAGACAAACAACCCACTTATGATTACTACCATTAATAATGTACAATAGGAAGCCATTGAATAAGCGCCCATCTGCAAAGACAAAAATCAAAAAGGTCTCTAGAGACTTACTTTCTAGTCAACAAATACCTTCGTCCCAATCTCAAACTCAAGGAACAAAGCGTCGGCGAAAATCACTAACCAGAAGACAAGAGACTTCAACCTCTTTGGTTAAAGGTAACCATTCAATATTTTCTGATTCCCAGGAGCCAGACTCTCCTCATAAAAAAGAAAAGATTGCAAAATCTGAGCTAGGAACGAATGCGGTTGAATTTATATCACATGAACCTCTTTTTGTTCCATCATCACCTCCATCATTGCCACCATCCTCTCCTCAAAAACTTTCTTCATCTTCATCTTCATCTTCATCTTCACCAGCGATTTCTCCCATAAGATCACCAGCTGAAAGTATTAATCAATTCAGCGAAGTAGAATTACAGTCACGGAAACAAACACAAACCGAAATCCAATCTCGGTCAAGTCAGTTAACTACTTATACACACCCATTATTGGCCCAAAAATGGCAACCGTTACCACCACAGATTCATAGCCAGCTTTCTAATCTTCTCACACTATTAATACCACACAATGCTCCATCTTCATTATACTCACAAATTATGCAGAAATCATTGTTAAGACCTTTGATAGCAAAATTATCTCACGTTTTAATCCCATCCGATATCAGATCACATCATTTCGATGCACAAACTTTAAGCCAAGAGCATGACAGATTAGGATTATGCTATGGTGTTAGCGCCAGACAATTGGAGGGACTTGTTATACAAGCATTAAAAGAAAAGGAAGAACTTGGTCGAGAAAGGAAATATATGAAGGAGTTTAAAAGTAAGATTGATAAGTGGGAGAAAGATGCTAATAAATATCTTAACGTTTTGGAACGAATGTCAGGTGATAAGATCAAAGAAGTAAGGAAAACTAATTTTGATGACTTAGAGCTAGTCATAGATGAAGATCTTGAAAGTGATGAAAAAGTAGAGGCGTGTGAAGATAAACAATTTTTGGACGTTTTAAACAAGTTAGAAAAACACCTGGATAAATTAGAGGGAAGTTCGAACAAAGTGAAAGAATTAAATTCCACTTTGGATAGAATAAATAATTTATTAGATTTGATAGGTTAAAAGAATAGATCTAATACACAGAAATATAATTCATCTAGTAAAGAGTAAAAGAAATGAAGACAATTAGTAATTAGCAAATAAAAGTAGTCCTTGGAGGACACATTTTTCTTCAAATTCAACCACCTTAATGTTAGTTTGATCAGGGAAATCGTAGAATTCATTTAATAAATTATTTGATTCGACCGCTTTGACATTTTCATTGACAGTTCCAATTGTAATATGAGGGTATTTATTACCTAATTCCAATTCAATCGATCCTTTTTCATTGTAAACACTAATAATTTCAACAGAAACACACATTGCTTTGTCATTCCAAAGTAACTTTTTTAGGCATATGTCGCACTTATAATTAGAAGGTAAGATAACGCTCTGACCTTGAACTTGTGTTAGAAAATCGTCACAGGCTTCAATTTGCTTTAGGTCGTCATGAAATAAAGTTTGAGTATAGTTGGCCCAAATTTCTTTATTTTTGGTATGATTTTTTTTGGATTTAGAGTGAATCAAGGTTATATGGAAATTAGCTTGAATTCTATCATTCTTCTTCAATGTTTCATAAAACGGTGAATCCAAATCTTCTACTTTCTTCAAAAAGTCATCTTTTTCAGTAATCGATAAACCAAAATATGATGGTTTGTACTGCTTCTTCGAGTTTGAGCGAACAATCTTGGTAATTGATGGTTTATAATTTGAAGCTTCTTTGAACGCTTTAATGTACTCTTCTTCGGTAGGCTCTTTTAAATTTAAATCTTTAGCATAATTTCTTAAATCTTTGACAATTGTTTTTAAATTATGTAAGGATGAATCCCGTTCATCAACTTCAAGGTTAATAACGTGATCAAAATTGGAGTCTGGATGTTTTAGTATATTGACAGGTTGGAATCTACTAATAAAACCTTTCATGATTTTTTCCGCATTATCCACACCATCACCAATAACCTTAATAGATTGATGATTATCACCCCTATTAACCACCCTATCCTTAGTTATATCCCATAATCTTTCATCGTTTTTAGGTGTATTCTGTAGAAAATTTAAACAAATAAATTTCAACTTTGATTCGGGTATAACTTTGTTTAATTTTTGAAAGTCATCGAAAATTTGCTTTCTTTCAACCATTTTATGATTATTTTTATCCAAAATAACGATAGGTTTATTTATTAGAATTTCAAGACCGTATCCAACTAATTTATCTTTAACAGGTTTATGAATATTATCGTTTTGGACATGTCCGACTAAAGCTGGATACAAGTTGTTCAAAGATAGCGAAGTTGTAGTCTTACCACAACCGATTGTAGCAACAGTGATTAAAACATAACGATTAGTCTGATTATCACCAAATTCCAATTTTCTCATTTCGTCTTCTAAAGTTTTCATTGAAACTTCTTCATTTATAATTTGCATACCTGTTGTGTTTTTAGACTCAATATATTTTTTTCTTAATTCAACAATACCCTTGTTATTTAAATATCTTTGTCTTAGTTCTTCATTGTCATGTAAAATCGGCATAATAAATTTCAAATAATCCATACAAATCAATTTATGTTTACCATAATGAACATTTTCATAACCATTCGAAATAAATTGTTTCGTGACTTCCCTCAATTCCCTATAAAGCAAATAAGGTTCTTCAAACTTATATTTAAAAAAAAAATCATCATGGTTAATTTTTTTAAAGCAACGGACAACAAAGCCTTCCAATTCTTCATCTCCTAGAACACCAGTTTTGCCCAAATTTTCCATAAAATTTATAGATTCTTCATAAGTGGGGAACGTGATATAATGGGTTTCATTAAATCCAAAAACTTCACCAAATTGCCTAACGAAATTCATTGGATATGTTTTAAATTTAGGAATATTAAAATTCAAACCATGCAAATACAATCCTGCCCTATTGTCTTTGTATTCTAAAACATGTTCTTCAAATTCATCATCACAATATTCACAAACCGCAGTTAATCCATAAGAATACAATGTTAATGCCAAATCTCGTTTACTCAACCCTATTCCCTTCAGTTGATTTTCCAACGCAATCTGTGAAGCCAAAGCATGATTTTTTTTTGTACTATCATTCTCCATGTCATTTCTATAACCAGTGGAATGCTTCGAACAAACAACTAAAGTGCCATCCTTCAGACCAGAAATAAATACAATACAACCATTTGATTTAATTGTCAAATAATAGGGTCCTACAGTTGTTTCAGCTAGTTGGTCCTTCATGACGGAAAAAAATTCGTCTACGTTGAAAAATTTATCATAACCTCTGCAAATAATTTTATCATCATTCGTTGTAAATAAACCTCGAGCGTATGTTGGTAATGTCACCTTGTTATTCGAATAATCCCATTCATTGAATCTCCAGCTGTTGATTTCGATATTTGTGCCCGTAATAAAATTAACAATTTTTTTAACCGAACCTCTCTTCTGTTTTCCCCGGGATAGCTCGTTCAACTTTTTGATTAAATCAATAGTTTCCTTCTTCTGCTGCTTCAACTCGTCAGGAGGAAGAGATATAATATCAAAAGGTAAATTAACAACCATGGTTAAATGTTTCGGAGAGAAGTAAACAGTTTTCTGAATGAAAAATAACAGCAACAATAAAATCACGCTTAAAAAAAGTTCAGACCAAAATGGTCTTTGATGAAACTTTTTGATTGCTTATCATTTAGTCATACTTATTCCTACTATATTTACTATTTAGACTATTATAAAATTAAACTTAGTATTAACATTATCTATATATCTATTTGTCTGTCTATCCAAAATACAAACCGCATATTAATTATACTGTACAATGTTCAGTTCAACACTTGTTTAATTTCTAAATCATCGAAACCAAAAATATAGAGGATATCTTTTAAGGAGTCGGAGTTCAGACAACCTGGAGCTTGCTGCTGAACTTTTGGTTTCGCATTCCAAGCGACACCAAACCCTGCTCTTGCCATCATTAATAAATCGTTGGCACCATCACCGACGGCAACAGTGTTGGCCAAGTCAATGTTATTTTCTCGAGCCAACTGACATAATAATTCCCTTTTTCTACTACCATCAACGATTTCACCAATAGTATTACCGCTCAATATTTCAAAACCATTCGAATCAGTTTCAACTTGTAATAAATTTGCAAATGCATAATCCAAACCTAGTTGTTCTTTAACATATTGTGCAAGCGGTAAGAAACCACCGGAACAAACGGCTAATCTGCAACCTTTAGATTTCATAAACTGACAAAGTTCTTTGGCACCTTTGGTAAAAATCAACTGTTTCTTTAAATCATCCCATAAGGTTTGTGATTTGATACCTCTCAGTAGTGCGCAGCGTGCCGAAAGAGACTGTTTAAAGTCTAACTCACCATTCATTGCTCTGGTAGTGATATCAGCAACTTGCTCTTCAACGTTAGCTTGAGCAGCAATCATTTCGATAACTTCTTGGGTGATCAAAGTGGAATCCATATCAAAGACAATTAATTTTTTGTCCTTTCTAGAATCTGTCACTCTTTGGAGAATTAAATCTACTGTAGGAATGGTTGTTCTTGCATTCTTCAAGGTTTGCTTAATATCTTGGACAATATTTTGTAGATCTGATTCGTTTGGATTTTGTAAATTGATTTTGGTTAGATCTATATCAACTAAAAATTCAACGGCCTTTTCTGGGGACAAATTGGTGAATGAAATCAGTTTAATTGGCAAGGTTTTTAACAAGTCAGAAATAGCATCATATGCACCAGTGGCAAATTTGGAAGAGTTTGCGATAGCTGTAAGACTGTAGCTCATGATCAAACAATAAGTATGGTATATACCAAAAAAAGAGATTTAGTAACGGCACTTGTGTCAAGAAATTTGACTTGGTTTTCGAGAAACGTTTTTCTTCTAACCGCAACTTGAACATAGATTTAAATTTAAATTTAGATTTAAATTAGAACTTAAACTTAAAGTTCAACTTCAACTTGGAGTTAAAAATATAATTCTATACATCATAGCATATAATCAACAATGGATCCATTGCCTACTAAACACGATAATACTGATCTATTTACCGCCATGATTGCTGGAGGTGCGGCGGGTGTGGTTCAGACAATGCTCACTTATCCTTTAGAATATTTCAAAACCATTGCCCAAATTGAAAATAAGACCATTCAAACTAAACCTGCAATATTACCACAGAATACAATGAAACCTTTATTTACAGGTTGCTCACCGTTAGCTGTAGGAATGGCATTAAAATCGTCTTCACGTATGTTTATTTTCAATCAATTTTCGAAATTTATGGCGGAGGATAATAGTAAGACATCGGCGCCACAGGTTGTCGTTGCTGGTCTGATGACAGGGATTCTGGAAACTTTTTGGGTTATCCCATTTGAAAATATCAAAACCAGAATGATTGAAAATTCGATGATTTTACAAGGTATGAGAACAAAATTTGATGAAGAAGTTAACAGTAAAAGCTTTAACAAGAATAGTAAAAGTAATGGAACCAAGTTGAATAAAAGACCCGTTTTTGATATTGAGAATAATCCAAGAATAAATGCACTTAAATATTATCACAGCCATCCAAGTATTACTTTCAGCAAGATCATTCAAGAAATTTATCAAACGCAAGGTATATGTGGATTTAAACAAGGTTCATTAATTACAATATTAAGACAGTGTTTGAATAGTGTTGTTTGGTATAGCACGTACTCATCTTTTCAACAACTTATCGACCCCAGTAGGGATTCTATCACAGAATTAGAATTAATTGGTATGGGGTTTGCCTCATCAATGGCAGTTGTGGGTATTACACAACCAATTGATGTTTTAAAAACAAGAATGCAAACGAAAGATTATAGGCTAGTTTACAAAGATTTCATGACTTGTGCTGCCCTAATTTTTTTTAAGGAAGGATTTGGCAAATTCTGGAGCGGTTCAGTTCCAAGACTAATAAAAGTCAGTTGCTCATCCACCGTCAGTTTAATGACATATGAGTTTGTTACTAATAGTATTAATAAATTAAGTGACATTAAACCATTTGTCGCATAGGATGTATAACTTAACATTTTTAACACATAAGTATATACCAACATATATATAATTAATTATTTAAAACAAGTCTACCAACCTTAGCACCTAAAACTCCATTCATGATTAAAACAGGTTCACCATTTTTTAATTCAGAGGCAGACATTTTATTCTCAACTAATTGATTAGTATCAATCAACCATTTTCTTACTGCGCCATCCATACAACCTATCGCCAAATGTGGAGTAACCCAAGAATAAGTAACCTCACCAGAGGTTGGATGTGTTAATTTTCTCCAAAATGCAACACTTGCAATAGAACCTTCCATTAAATTTCCTGAACCATTTTGTAAAATGACTTCAGTATGTGCACCTGGCTTAATTCCAAATCTTTCTCTAGCAGCATTATACGCATCTCTTCTGGTAGTTTTAAATGATGTGAAAGGGTTTGGAATTAACGGCTCTTGGTCCAAATAAAGAACCCAATCTGATTCCAAAGGATTCATCAGATCCTCATGATTAGCATTCAAAGTCAATCCGATGTTATTATTAAAATTTGGAATCTTTGTAGTAACAACATTATCAATAGGTAGGGCGGTTGGTTCTATTTTAAAGCCACCTTCTTTTGAAACCAAAACTCTAATTTTATGCGCAGTTAAACGATCATATAACTGTAGGGCGTTTGTCAAATGAACTAATAGTAAATTCAACGTTAAGTTTTCAACTGGAAATGCAAAAAAATGTCCAGAACGATGAAATTTATCGACATGATATTTTAATAAAAAAAAAAATGACGGAGACAAAGGCCTTTCATCAATTGCTTCTAATAATGGTAAAGGGCCGCTGTATAAAGTTGGATCATAACGTAAAGTTGTCACCAATTCAAATGGGTTAGCCGTTATATCATATGGGGTTGTTAAATATTTGTCACTGATATCAGCTGCAATAGTGTCATATAATGGGTTGGAAGGTTTAGATTGTTTAGACATATCTTAAGTGATTAAAAGAAAACAGTGACAGTAGGTAATAAACAAAGTTCTTATGGAATTGAAAGTCTCAGAAATTAAAATCAATTAAAATCAATTAAAAAGATTTTTTTTAAATATAAGTAATAAAGCGAATAGTGATTTGGTACAAACCTGAGTATTAATTGATAGTTGATATATACGCTAGAAGATTCAGTATCCGGATGGATGATCTGGCTGACTCATGAAACATAGAAGCGTAAATTTACGAATTGGGAAAGATGATAAATTATCAAGCTGAATTAACTCTTCAGATTTACTTTGGACTTTTAGCTGGCATTATCAGAATTGTAGAAGATATTATTGATAATATGTACGTAACACTTCTAAACTAGAGTTGATTTGACTGGTAATCACATTAATAGATAGAAATACCGTAAGAAACAATGAGCCTTAGCTTCTGGCTTCAGGGAGGACTAGAAGGGTTAAAGTATCTATATCTACATTAAATATTATGCCATTAAGAAGTAGTTAGAACTTTTTTATTATGCTCCATAGAAAATAGATTAAAGGTATTACATATAAATTTATAAATTAAAACCATCCAAATGGAACGATCAATTTAGAAGCACACGAATTTTTACAATGCATAATTAACAGCTCGAGGAAATTTATAGTTCTCTTTAAAACTTTTTATGTAAGCTTATATGACATAATTCACGCAATGTCGAAGGCACCACCACCAATCAAACCAAAACCTAAGATTCCTCCTCCGATAACCTCTAAGAAACCAATCTTAAATGTTTCTTCATCTTCCTCCCCATCATCGTTTGCCACGAACACATTAGTGACTGAATCATTAAAGAAATCAATGGATCATTTTAATGATAGTGACAATACAAACGCTATTGGAAATATAAGTAGTTCGCTTAGAAAAGTCAATGCTGACTTGCCCGTTGTGCAACAAACCAATCCGGAACATTATGATTCAAGTAAAAAATCAATTGCCTCAACTGCAAGATTGCCAGGGACATCACCAATCAAAAATGCTTCATTGTTCAGTGTGCCAATTACAATGTCAATGGCTGATTTTTCAGAAGATGAAAATGATGAAAATAATGTTGAAGCTGAAACAAATCAATTATCCCCCAAGCCGTCAAAATTAAACTATGGATCAAACTCTTTTTCGACCAAAACAGTAAGTGCATTCCCTCCTCCTCCGAAACACAGGTCTTCAAGTAATGTTAGACGAGAAGAATCTGAGGAATTTGAAGAACGGAAAAAAGCTAGTGAAAGACCTCCTACTTTGCCTTTAAGGAGGAATGAAAAATCAATTGAAAAACCTACGTCCCCGTTAAAGAATATTTCTCCACCTCCGAGACATAGATCTCTTTCAAAATTAAAGAAAGAAGATGAATCAGATGAGGAAAAACAACAACGAAAACTATATGACGATGATGAAAATCCTCCATCTTTACCTGCAAGGCATTCTGTTCAAAAAAATTTAGCCAAAATGACATTGGATTCAAAAGACGCTTCGGAATCATCAACTCGGGCGACTACACGAAGAATTGAATCAAGTAGAAACCATATTTATGAAGATAAAGATGAAGAAAAGTACCAGGAATATGGAAGAAGGCCAAAAAACAGATCTCATTCAAGATTAAAACATAATTCTTCCCGACATGGTCAAAGTTCTTCCAGAAAGTCGAGTCATGTTGAATCATCATATTCATCTGACGAATCTTACAGTGATAACAGTGATGATGGAAAAAGTAGTTTACGTCGTGATTCTTCTACTTTATTAAGTTCAGCTAAGGTGCTATCAAAAAATAGTTATCATTCGGCTAAGGAAAAGTCAGGTCCCTTAGCCAGACAAGCAATGGGAGGACTGTCCAAGATGAAAAATAGGCTTAAGAATAGCGGCTCCAGTTTAAATATGTCTAGAGCTAGAGAAGAAGAAGATGATGATGATGACGAAGTAGCTGATAATGATGAAGAATATGAAATTGAAGATAGGAACGGGCACGAGACAAAACATTATAGAAGAAGAAAAGAAAGAGGGAGTTCTGAAGATTACGAAAGTTCTGAATGTCATAGAAGAAGATACACTCCCGAAAGACCAAGTAGACTGAGCGGATTGAATAGATCCGAAACTCCAGAGATACCAAGAAGATCCGATAGATCTGAAAGACCAGAAAATTTGCTTGAATCTACATGCCCATCCATTTCACCTGCTAAAGATGAAGCATATGTTGAAGAGGATAGTATTGATGAAGATAGGCCTCCGTTACCAACTAGAAAAGCTGCAATTGGTCCTTCCAGTATAGGTACCCCATTACCTGGCTTATCTGTAATCAAACCCAAACCAGACGTGTCTTCTAAACCAAAGCCTGCCATTCCACCTAAAAAGAAATCTTTAGAGCAAGCACCGAGAAGAGAAATCTTTTTAAAACAAGATGTTCAGATCAGAAATGTTACTCCACCAAGAGCACCACCTTCGAGATCTGGACCACCACCACCTCCTCCAACTAGGGCTAGACCACAAGCTCCACCATCGCGTTCAATTCGATCATCATCAAGCACTCGTCCAACAGCTTGGAAAGAGCCAGATTTAGACCTGGAACTTCCTACTTGCTGGTTTGTTAATAATGACCCATCATCTTTACCAGCTTGTTTTAAAGGTTTAGATTATCAATCCAGTTTTGGTTATGTTGGCAAAAAACAATTCAAGATTTATGCCTTCCGTTGGAAAGATTTATCCACAGTCAGATTGAAATTGGTTTGGTTAAAAGATTCTGGCACTCCATTGGATACTTTAACCCATGACATAAAGATCATCCCACCGCCACCAGTTACCAAGACTCAACTTTTACAGGGCCATGAAAAATATGGCGAACACGTTGCAAATTGGTGTGAAGTTAAAGAAGGTAGTAAAGTTGGTGACGGTGAATGCTGGACATTGGCTCACGATGCTTTGGAAAAAGGCTGCGGAAAATATGCATTTATTAGTAGTGGATTAAACCACGGTGCTTTAATTGTTACCTTTAAAGGCATTAATGCTGATTCATTACCAACAATCATTAAACCAAGTGTGTCTGATGAAATCCGGCGTGGTGATATTTTACAATTCAAATCGTGTTTCTTCAAATATCCGAATGAAACACAAACTTTTGGTTCTCCAAATCATACTGCCATAGTATTGGATTCTTCCCCAAGCGATGACGATAAAAATTATTTGAAATTAACCATAATTCAACAAAACTTTAACGGTCATAAAATTGTTTCAGTTTCTGAGATTGAAATTGATAAACTAGCTGGTGGTGAATTAAAAGTTTATAGACCCGTTGATGCTGACTGGATCCCTGACTTGAGTGAAGTCGTTATTTAATTTTTATTATAATTTATATATTTTTCTTGTTTAACTTTTTAAAATTTTTAAAATTTTTTTTATGAAACGAATTACAAAAAATGCGTCTGAAAAAGGTAAATGAGATCTCTAAAGATAAACAACACGAAAAAAAGTTCTATGCATGTTTTCAAGCATCGAGCCATATGCAAGTACTTACTTTATTTTATAAATTTTTTGATATTAACTAATGTCACAATTATTTTCTCAGAAACTAGAAGGCTATCCTGAGATACCAAAACTAGAGCTGGGCCATACAATAGGTTATGGTGGATTTGGATCTGTGAAGATTGCTAGAACTAAGGCAACGCCCAGAACTTATGTTGCTGTCAAAATCATTGATTTAAAGCGAGCGAAACAACAAGGAATCACCAGTGATCAAATTGTGAAAGAAGCACAAATCCAGTATCTATGTAAGCATAAGAATATCATTGCAGTTCTAGATTTCGATATTCAGAAAACCTGGGCCTGGATGGCATTAGAATTGGCAAATAATGGTGAACTATTTGATAAAATCGAACCTGATAGAGGAGTTAATGAAGAATTAGCTCACTTCTATTTTCTTCAGCTGATTAATGCAGTTGGTTTTTTACATAGCAAGGGAGTTGCTCACAGGGATATCAAACCTGAAAATTTAGTTCTGGATCGAAAATTTAATGTAAAGGTCACTGATTTTGGATTAGCTACAGTTTTTAAAAAAAATAATAGTCCAAAAAAACTATCTGTTACAGCGTGTGGTTCACCACCATATATTGCACCTGAGGTTGTGGAACAAAAATATGACCCTGAAATTAGTGATGTTTGGTCATGTGGAATTGTTTTGTTTGTTTTACTAACCGGTCAAATGGCTTGGGAAATCCCACATAACTCTGATCCTGAATTTAGTTGGTTTATTCAAAATAAAGGTGAAGTTTTAACGAGCCCTTGGAACAAATTACCGATTTTTGCTCTAGCCTTATTGAGAAAAATTTTGAATCCAGATGTTAACCAACGAATTACGATTAATGAGATTAGAAAGCACCTATGGGTTAATAAAGATAATATCTTTTTAGGAAAGGATGGTATGTGCAAAGATCCTGAAAGATTATCAGCTAGATTGATGATTAATTTTCATATTGATTTGAGCGATGAAGAGTATATGAAAGTCACGCAATATTCTGCAACTCAAAAAATGTCTAAGAATAGAATGGATACTCAACCTGAAGTTTTTTACGATATGGATTTAAATGAAGAGAAACCCAATATTTTGGATGACAATTACGTTCCCACAGCTCGTATTTGTGCTTCGCAAATTGAATATACTGAACATACAAAACGTAGAAAATTGAAAACTTCTATAGATGATGATGATCCATATGCAGCAGATTTGTTTTTTATCTCAAAAGATCCAGCTTCTTTACAGTTTTCTACGGAAAGTAACAACGATTCTGCTACTAGAGAACAAATAATTAGTCAGAAATTAAAATCGATGACTTTGAATTCGCAAAAATATCCAGGTCTATTTACCGATAGCTTAACGAAGTTTTTTTCATTTGCCCCGCTGGAACAAATTATTTTAATCTTAGCAGAGTCCTTGTGTCAATTAGGATTACATGAAGCATCTGATGTGAATCCCAAAAAACTGGCCAAAAAAATTGAGGAAGATAGTAGTTTTGGAGGTATTGCATCATTTAAAATTAGCACTTTTGATTCATGCAAAATTCCAATAGATGGAATTGTTAAAATTAGTAAAGTTGCAGATAACTTACATGCCAGAAAAGTGGAATTTATTAGATTGAGGGGCGACCCTTTGGAATGGAGAAGAATTTTTAAAAGAATAACCATTCTATCTCGTGAAGTGGTTTACAATCCAAGAAAGAAAGAATAATAATAATAATAAACAATTCATAATTAACTTAACTCAATATAATTCCTTAAAATATATACCCATTTAATGTTTATTTTGCATCGACATACTTTTTGTAAGAAACATTTAAGAAAGATCCGAAGATTGCAAACGCGCTAGTAAATTTCGTATTTTTTCCTAATCAAATTGAAGCTCAAGATCAATTGTATAAGCAATAAACATTTTCTTGTACCATTAAAGAGATGGTGAAGTTGGAGCATATAGATTCAGGTCCTGATACGTTTAGGATAATGTTAACTACAGATAATCATATTGGATATATGGAGACCGATCCAATACGAGGTAACGATTCATGGCGAACTTTTTCAGAAATTATGCATATTGCTCTCGATGAAGATGTTGATATGGTTGTACAAGGAGGGGATTTATTTCATGTCAATCAACCAAGTAAAAAGTCTTACTACCATGTTATGCGAATATTAAGGGAGTGTTGTTGGAATGACAAACCGATTGAATACAGATTAGTTTCCGATCCAAGTAATGCCATGGCAACAAAACATTTTAACTATCCTTGTGAGTACGATGATAATATAAATGTTGGTATGCCAATATATGCCATTTCAGGTAATCATGACGATGCCACCGGCGATGAATTGTTATCCCCCTTGGATCTACTAAGTGTTAGTGGGATGCTCAATCATTTTGGTAAAGTTACAGATAACGATAAGATAGAGATTTATCCCTTATTATTTAACAAGGGAAGAACGAATTTGGCTTTGTACGGATTTCATAGTATTAGAGAAGAGAGGTTAATGAAAACAATGGCAAGTGGGAATTTAGAATTTCTAGAACCAGATGCTGAAAACGAAGAAATTCAATGGTTTAACTTGATGTGTATCCATCAGAATCATGTACACAGACCAGGAGTTAAAGTGGTAGAAGAAACAAGCTTGCCCACGTTCCTGGATTTTATTTTATGGGGACATGAGCATGATTGCATTCCATCAGTAATGCAAAATAGTATTACGGGTAATCATATTTTACAAGCCGGATCATCAATTGCAACCTCATTAAATCAAGGTGAAACATTAGATAAGCATGTCTTCATATTGAGTGTCAAGGGTAAAGATTTTTCGTTGAAACCAATTAGATTAAAATCTGTTAGGCCGTTTGTAATGAAAGATGTTGTTTTAAGTGAGACTGGACTATCAGCTACTACGTCAAATAAGAATGAAGTGTTGAATTTCCTAATTTCCCAAGTTGATACAATGATTGAAAAGGCTAAACTAAATTGGAAAGAAAACAATAAAGAATTTTTTGAATGTGAAGAAATGTCGGATTTAGATATACCATTGCCTCTAATTAGATTAAGAGTTGAATACTCAGGAGGTTATGAAGTTGAAAATCCGAGATTTTTTTCCAATAGATTTGTTGGTAGAGTTGCTAACGTTAATGATGTCGTCACGTTTCATCAGAAAAAAAACGGCTCGAAATTATTATTATCCAAGGAAGAGATGCTAAGTTCAAAAGAATATGACGAAGAGAAAGTAGAGGGAGGGGACGAACAGATACAGATTATTAACATGATTGAACAGAAATTGAACGATGATGATTTAATTATGATTAGCAAAGATAAGTACGCCAGTACATTAGATTCGGTATTAACAAAAGAAGATAACGCAATTTTAGCAAAATTCATAAGAGATGAACAGAAGGAACATTTAGAGCTGATGAAAGACCTTAAGCTTGAGGAAAATAGCGGCGACCAGGAAACCGAAGTACCTACCGACGTCAAAAATGTTAAGAAAACATTCAAAGAATTAGTGAAGAGGATCAAAGCTGAAACTCAATACAGTGAAAAAAAACAAGAGAAAAATACCGGTCCAATAATGTATTCAGCACCAGCTATGATTTCTTCTAAAACTAGGGGGCCAATTATATGTTCTACTCCACTGCAAAATAATGAGAGTATAAAAAAGATACCCAAATCAAAATCAATTGTTGTTGATTCCGATTCGGGTGGTGATGATCGTGATATTGATATAGAAAAACTGAATTCAAATATGCCACAACAACAATTAGATTCTGTATCCATGATATCTGATAGTTCAATGGATGAGGAGGAATACAATGATCTAGATGTAGTTGAAATCACCAAACCAGCGAGTGTTGGCAGGGGTAACACTATGCACAGTTCTCGAAACTCTATGAACAAAACCTACGCTCCTAGCGGCAGGGGCGTTACTATTGGCATTAATACTGGTAGAGGTAGAGGTAGAGGTAGAGGTAGAGGAAGAGGAAGAGGGGAAGGAAGTCCTGTAAATAACAGTTCAAAATTTCTAACTAATCTAGAGTCCAGAAGAAAAAAGCAACTATAGAAATAAATAAAGTTAAGTAAATTGGATTCAACACGCGACACGCTTCTTGCTGCAATTGTAACTCTTAAAAATTATTGAAGAATTTTGTTTTCGCTGGTTCTAAAATTGAAACGATGGATTTTGTTTATTTGTTGGTTGTTTTTACAAAAACTTTGCTTAGAGAACATTTTATTAGCTAAATTTTTTGCCAGTATAGCCATGGGTTTTTTAAAGAATGTTAAAGAATTTATCTATAATGTCACAACAGCCGATCATTATGCCCAGTATGAGGAAGACGCTACTGCAGATTCCAACGACAATGGAAGGTATGCATCACCTTCTCAAATCAGTCTACAAAACAATACTTCTAGTTCATCATTGAATAATATTACCAGACCTTCTACATCATCTAATAATGCAAAACCAGTGGCTTATAGACCGGGCATGCGTTCTCAGTTGAATAACGATTCTGATATTCAGTTACAAGATTATGTTGACGGTCACGCACCATTACCTTCAATAAGTAAAATTTGGCAAAGAATTGATGAATGGTTAGATAGGGAATTTCCAGAATTAGGCGATGATATGGAGGACGGAGCAACGGCAAATGACTTAAACGCATTTGAAAATGATTTAGGGGTTTCATTGCCTTTAAGTTTTAGGGACAGTTTTCAAATTCATGATGGTCAAGTTAGTATGGGTAAAACTAGAGGTTTAATTTACAGTTTACCCTTATTAGATTTAGAAAGTATTGCTGCGGAAACAAATATTTGGAGAAGAGTTTATAAAAAAATTGAAAAACAGGTTACAATTGATGCTGCTGAAAATAAAGTTGGATTTTTAGAATTGCAAAGATCTTGTCCACCTGGTTTCCTTTTAGAAATGTATTATAATCCGAACTGGATCCCATTTGTTAAAGATAATGTCGGTAATAATATCGCACTTGATTTACAACCTGGTCCAAAGGGCAGGTGGGGCCAGGTTATTCTATTCGGTAGAGATTTTGATACAAAGTATGTGGTTGCAAGTTCTTTTACCGAATTTTTATTAAACTTATGTGAGGATTTAGAAGATGGTAAATTTATTATTGATGAAGATGAGGATTTAATTTATTATGATAAATCAAGAACTTTTTCTTATTTTGACGTATTAAAAATGAGATCCATTGCTGACGCTAAATCCATCAATAAAAATTTTATCGTCGAAGAAAATAAATCTCCAAAAGATACTCAATTTATTAGTTCAATGAAAAGAAAAGAAAATCAAAGATCTGCTTCGGCAACTCCAAATTTAAGTTCTCGTGAAAAATCTTTCAGTAAATTATCTGGTAATGCTTTACCAAAAGAAACTTTAATTTCTCCACCTGTTTATCCATCACATACTGAAAAAGATTTCACCCCAAGTAAGGAAAATATTGCATCTAATGATTCATTTGTGATAGATGATGACGCATTAAGTGACGCTGAAGAAGCAATCAAGGCTGCACCTACGGTGGAAGTCAAAACCATTGAGGAAAATGTTGAATCGGATCTCAAACCTAAGGAAAAGTTCAATGAACCAATTGCCGGAGTAGAAGAAAATATTGAAGAGCCAGCTGAAAGTAAGGCCAGAGAACCTACCGCAGAGCCTGCTGAGGAACCCGCCGAAGAACCTGCTGAAGAACCCGCTGAAGAACCTGCTGAAGAACCCGCTGAAGAACCTGCTGAAGAACCCGCTGAAGAACCTTCTGAAGAACTTGCTGACAAACATATTGCAGAATCTGTTTCAGAATCTCTTAAGGAAATTAAGATTGATGATCAGCCAATTGAAAATGTTTCAGCTAATGCAAATAGCCCTGAAGAACCAAACAAATCTACCGAAGCAGAGGAAAATGAGCAAGCTGCTGAAAAAAGCGAAGAAGATAAGGCGACAAAAAGTACTGAAGAAGAAGCCGACGCCAATGACAAACCAACTGCAGCACCAGCTAAGACGACTGGTAAAAAGAATAATAAAAAAAACAAGAAGAAGGGTAAGAAATAAATAATGATTCCATGTTATATAGAATTTTTTCTAAGTTGAATTGTAGGTACTATGTTATATAAATTTTTTTTCGTCTCCATTTATTTCCATATTTTTATTAATATATATTTTAAAATTGAAACTATTAAACAGGGGAAATATAAAGAAGAGTCAGACAAAAGAAAAGTAAATAAATGGCGAGCAAAAGATTAAACCAACTTGATTTCAATTAAATTGAATTAACTTAAATTAAATAAAACAACAGCATAACCAACTCCACCAACTATTATTTATATCATTATCAAGATTATCATTGTCAGTTGGGTTGTTTTCATAACCACTGACAATATACCTTTTCCGTTTTCCACCGCCATTTCCAAGTAAAGCTGTATTTTCATCAATCTGTCCAGCAGTATTTTTGTTATTATTATTTGCATTACTCGCACGGCGACTTCCATTGCCTCCAAGAACAGTATTTGAACCTGCATTACTCTCCTTTCTGCCTAAATCTTTTCTTTTGGAAAGGTTTTTATTAGGATTATGACCGTGACCTGAACCATAACCATTAAGATTAATTTTTTTATTTTTACCCCAATCCCATCCATTACCGCCATTCAATTTCATCCAATCATATACATCATCGTCAGTTTCACCCATATCTTTTAAAACATCATCCATCAAATTTATTAAGTATTCATAATCTGGATCTTGCTCAAATCTTAAATTTCTAACATATGACAAATAATCCGCAAATTGCTTGGGTAACCCACTACATAAATTATCTATTGAAATTGACTGTTTCTTTTCACCAATTTTTTCATATTTTAATTTATTTGTTGGAGCCTTTAATCCTTGCCAAGGTAATTCACCTTTTAAAAAATAAATGAACACATGACCCAAACTTTCCAAATCATCTCTACGTGATTGTTCTCTCGCAAGATGAGTATTAATTGACATATATCTAGCAGTGCCACTTAGTGATTTACGTTCTCTGTATGGTATATGTTGTTTTGTAACTGAGTCTCTATATTGTTTTATCATACCATAATCGACTAAATAAATTGTATTATCTTTTGAATTTGAGCCAATTAAAAAATTATCTGGTTTAATGTCTCTATAAATTAAATCATTTTCATGAACAAATTGGATTCTCTCGATCATTTGTTTGGCAATCTGTGCAACCGTTTTAGTAGAAAATTTTCTGCCACACCATTCAAATAAATCTTCCAATGATGGCCCTAACAGCTGAATAATTAAAATATTATAGTATCCTTCTTGGCCAAAATAATAAACTTTTGGTATACCTTTAATTGACAAAAAGTGATGATACTCATTTTGTGGAGTTTTTAAATATTTATTAATTGATGAATTTAATATTTTATACGCTTTAAATTCATCCTTTAATTGTGGAGCATCTGATTTTCTTGATTCAAATTTAATTGCAACTGGTTGATTAGAACGTAGTAAGTCATAACCTTTAAAAATTATACCAAAGGAACCTTCGCCTATTTTTTGAGCAATTTGATAATGCGATGCTATAATATTACGATTAACTGAACTGCTATTTGAACTACCATTATTTGTATTCGCATTTGTATTATTAGCATTCAAATTTGATTTGGAATTTGAATTTGAATTCGAATTGTTGTTGTTGTTATTCATCGCTGTGCTGGTATTATTTGAATGCCGTCTGGTATTCGTCAAAGAGTGGTTTGAAGCATTAGTTTGTATTGTTGATGACTGTGTGGGCGTTGGATGAGTATCTGACATCGTGTTGCTCTTATCAAAAAGTTTACTAAGTGATAAGTGATAACGAAGTTAATAATCGGCACAGAAGTCTGGTTATGGTTTCTGAGAAGACTTCTGGCTTTTCCTAATTTCTCATTTTCGTTTTCGTTTCGTTTTCATTTTCATTTTCGTTTTCATTTTCTTGTTTTTTTTTATTTTATATTAATTTTTCTTCCTGAAAGCGAAATGGAGCGGAAAAATTGAAGACCAAGAACAAGGAGAAAATGAATTAATTATATCAATTACATTAATTAATTGGTATATATTAAGAGTATATTAATAGTTATATAGTAATAAGACATCTCCTATAATTTTGCGCTTAAAACCCCAGCCTTCCTTAATGCTTGTGCCAAATCAGCTATTAAATCTTCAACATCTTCAATACCAATACACAGTCTAATTAAATCTTCCGGGAAGTCTCTTTCCTTTCTAGTTTTTGCATCAATTGAAGCATGTGACATCTTACAAGGTAAAGAAATTAGAGAGTTGACGGCACCAAATGAAACAGTTGTACCATATAACTTACAATATTTAATGATTTTTTCACTAACTTTGATATCACCTGTTTCAAAAGAAAGAACAGCACCAGGACCTTTACATTGAGATTTATGTAGTTCATATTGTGGATGACTTTTTAAACCAGGATATCTAACTTTTAAACCTTTAGAGTGTAACCATTGAGCGATTTTAATGCAGTTTGATTGTTGTCTTTCAACTCTTAATGCTAAAGTTTTCAGACCTCTCATTAACAACCAAGAATCAAATGGGGCCAAGCCCGAACCGATAGAATTAATAACAAAATATATTCTTTCAGCAATCTCTTTTCTATTCGTTGCAATAACACCTGCCATAATATCATGATGACCATTTAAATATTTGGTAGCAGATTCATAGTGAATGTCCACTCCTAATTCTAAAGGTTTCATCAGCAATGGAGTCATCATAGTATTATCAAAAACAACAATACAATTTGGGTTGATTTTGTGGGCATAATCGGTGATTGTTTTAACATCAACAACTTTAATTAATGGATTAGTCGGAGATTCCAAGAAAATCATTTTAGTTTCTGGAGTGATATTTGATTTAATTAATTCGGTGTTCGTTGTATCTAAATGCTGAACGTCAACTTTATTGGTGTTTTTAATAAAAGTTAATAATCTATGGGTACCACCATATAAATCTTCACCAGCAATAACATGATCGTGTGGGTTTAAAGGTCTGACAATGACATCCAAAGCTGACATACCAGAGTTAACAGCATAAACATATTCACAACCGATTATGGAAGCTAGGTGTGACTGTAATGTTGTTCTTGTAGGATTACCAGATCTTGTATAATCATATTCACCCATATGGTCTAAATCTTCAGCTTTAAAAGTGGCTGATTGATGAATTGGAGGAATGGAGGAGTTGTATAGATCGTTATGGCCAATTTTGACCACTTTTGTGTTGATTCTGTAGTTATCGTTTGACATTTTTAAATAATTTATGATGAATTTTCAATGAATAGATGAAAACAATTAAAAAAAAGGGAAATATATTCATTAAAATTTGTGACAATAAATTGCAAAAATGAGTCAAGATAATAACTGTGGCTGATTGTGTCGATTAGGCAATAACATTTTGGGGAATTTTTGGACAGAAGTTGTGGCAAGTGCAATCAAGTGGTGTACAGATGTGCATAAAATTTATTGGTGCCAATTACTGGCACGTGAATCAAATTTGACAGAGAGGGGAAGACAAAGTTTGAAAAAAACGAAAGCGCTAATAGAATTCAATGAATTTGCAATGATTTTTTTTAACCTATTAAGTTGTGAACTTGTAAACTTCTTTAACAAAACAGCTAGGTATAGACTAAACAATGCTTTCTGCTAACTTATTCAAAAGGGTTGCCCTTGTTCAAAGACAATATGTCACTCCATCTTTATTTTCTAGATCTTCCCACATTATTTCTGTCCATAGAAACACCAAAGAAAACAATCCTGATATCCCATTTGAATTTACAAAAGAGAATCTAGAAAGAGCTCAAATTGTCATTAAGAAATATCCTCCTCAATATAAAAAGGGTGCTTGTATGCCTTTGTTAGATTTAGCACAAAGACAACTAGGTTTTACTTCCATTTCTGCAATGAATTATGTTGCTAAAATGTTGGATATGCCACCAATGAGAGTTTACGAAGTTGCATCATTCTATACCATGTACCAAAGAAAACCGGTTGGTAAATATCACGTCCAAGTTTGTACAACTACTCCATGCCAATTATGTAATTCCGATCTAGTTATTGAAACAGTGATGAAGCACTTAAATATTAAGCCAGGTCAAACAACCCCAGATGGCCTATTTACTTTAGAGGAAGTTGAATGTTTAGGGGCTTGTGTTAATGCTCCAATGCTTCAAGTGAATGATGATTATTATGAAGATCTAGACTCCAGTGAAAAGGTTATCGAGGTTTTAGATGCTTTAAGAGCAGGCAAATCACCTAAAGTTGGTACCAAAAAGAGAGACTCTTGTGAACCATTCTCTGGTCCAAAAACTTTAAAAGCAGAGCCATTAGATGTCAGTACTGTTACTAGGGATGATTTATAAATAATATAAAGTTTGGTATGAGTTTGACTTGTATCTCTCTCTTTCTTTATCCCATATACACTCTCTTCTCCTCGGATTTGTTTATCATTTTTTATATTTCTATATCTATTTATTCATTTTAACATATATTTCTACTTATTTATTTACTTCTTTGTATATTCTTGGACGCATACATAATTTAAAAATATTTTACAATGTTTTTCCGTCAATTATATTTTGAGAAACGAATATTCAGAGATATTATTTTGACGTTTTTTTATTAACCTTACTGCTATTATATGTGAAACAATGTCAACGATACATTATATATTAGTTAAATTATACAGAAATATTCGTTACCATTATGTATTTACAATATTGGTAGTATGTGCAATATACTACATTTTCCCTATTTCACGATTGCAAACTCCATCGTTATCTCTACCAATGGTATTACCAAAAGCTCTTGATATACCAAACTTGCCATTTGATATTGATTCAATTCATCAAATTCAGCATATAACGGTATTTCAGATATACAGGACTCAAATTATGGATATGAAAATTGATTGGTCTTCTTATAGTTATGCATTTTACGCAACCGATTGTGATCAATTATGTTCAATTTTAATTAATGTCAAACAATTGAAAGCTTTCAGATCCAAAGCGTCAATTCAACTAATATATACGCCTGATATTTCAATTCCAATTGAGCAATTATCTAAACCGATATCAGAAAATGATTCTACTGATATTAAGCAATTAAAAATTTTAACTAATTTAAATGTCAAAATTCATCCTCTGCCAAATATTTCATCACCACATCCAAATAAAGATTCGAAATATTGGATCCACTCGTTCACTAAATTGTATGCTTTTAAATTAGTGCAATTCAAAAGAATAGTTTATTTAGATTCAGATTCAATAATATTAAAATCACTGGATGAACTATTTTTTATACCTCCGGCAATTTTAGCAACAACTTTAGATTACATAAATCCATTAAATTTCCAAAATTTAATTGATATTGATGGCGTTGTTCCATCGCCATTAGAAAAAACACTTTTAATTTCGGATTTGTACGATAACTATATAGAGACGGAAACAAATTTCGATGAAGATTGGGCGTTCAAACTATACAAAAATTTACCTAATATGAAACTGGCACTTGATTTGGTATCAAATTTACGACTAGCTTCATACTTAATGGTTATAACACCATCAATACCCGTTTTCGAACACCTCTTAAAGTTGATTCAGTTAAAAAAACCGGGCGATTATGATATGGAAATTATAAATAGGGCGTTCAATATGAAGGACACTATAAATTCTAATTATTTCCCATACAAGGAGGATTCATATATTCCGCTATTGCTAATATTACCACATAATCCATATGCATTATTAAGTGGAGAATTTAGACACAGTACCGTTGAACATAGTAGTTATTTGGCAGATCCAAATGACTTTGGATTTTTGAACTATAAATATCCAAAATTAAAAGAATTAGAAAAAAAATTAAAATTAGATTATTCAGATGAAGATGATGCCCAAATTTTATACCCTGAAGTTCCGTATTGGTCATGGGAATGGAGTTTTGAATATGCTCGATATGGCTGGAACCCTCAACATGTTAGGGATACAGCATATTTAATACATTGGAGTGATTATCCGATACCAAAACCATGGAATATAGATGAAAATGAATTAGAAGGATGGTTGGATAAGTTTGGGACTGAAGCTTTGGTAAAATGTCATAAAAGTCTCGGAGATGATAAATCTCAGAGCAAAAAACAATGTGATGATTCAATTGATGTCTGGAAAAATTCTTATGAAGAATACCAAAAATTAGTGGAACAGACATGCAAAGCACTATAAATTAAGTAGGTATTTTTAAATTAAAAGGTAGTTTCACCATTTCGTATTTTCATATCTGTAAATAGTTAGAATCAGCATTGAAATTAATTGCAAAAAGATTTCAGGTATTTTTCAATCGGGAAATAAACAGATTTCAGATCTGGTTTCGCGCTCATAATAATCATTAATAGATTATACGTTAATTTGATGTAAAGGATAAGAAGGATTTGACTGCGAATCGATATGGAGAATTAACAGACGGTAAGTCAAACTCTAAGTATTAATAATTTACATCATTGCTACCATCTATTTTTTTTAGGTAAAAAAAAATAGAGAAATAAATTAGTTTGATAACTCATTTTGTTGAGAATATGAATCATGAATATTAAATTTGGCCCTATGAAGTTTTAAGGCGTCGATCAGACTCTGTTTTTTATATTACTTTTATGTGAGTATTGAGTATTTATACTCTCAGTTCATTATTTCATTTCTAATTGACGGAATTTTCATAAACTCCATTGAATAATGCATTCTGAATGTTTTTCATGCAGAATATTGCAGTTTTATTAAAATTTTCAACAGTACTTGAACCAATGTGTGGGGTTAAAGTAGTATTTTCGTTATTAGCCCAAAACTCATTAATTTCCGGTTCATCAGGATAAACATCCATAGCAACATGGCCTACAAGCCCTAACTTAACTGCATCAATCAATTCATTCTCCTTAACTAAAAATCCTCTGCCAACATTTACAACAATGCAGCCTTTATTGACATTTTTCAAAACATTCATACCCAAAATACCGATTGTCTGATTATTACCCGGTAAACACAAAACGATACAATCAGCACTAACACACGCAGTTGAAATATCGTCAAACCAATCAATATTAAATCCTAAAGATTCGATAGTATCACTGTTCAATTTATTTCTGGTGACACATCTAATTTTCATTCCCAATACGTTCAATCTTTTACCTACTTCTTGACCAATTTTCCCAAATCCAACAATGACGGCTATTTTATCTTTTGGGCTTCTAACACCACCTTTAATATTCTTCATAACATGACCAAATGGGTAACCAGGTTTATTGCCTGAAATATCAGATCTAATTTGTACAATTCCATCCACAAAATTCTTTTTAGTTTCATTATTCCAAAAGCTGAGTTTTCTGAATCCACCTAAAACATGCCATAATGCGAGATCTGCAACATCAGAATTACCAAATGTTGGTGTATTACATAATGTTATATTTGATGCACGTAATTTATCTAAATCATAGCCATTATAACCGGCTGAACATAAAGTAATAATTTTCAAAGACTCTGGTAATGCATTTAATATTTTGTCATCATGTAGACCTCCAATTGGTGTGAGGCCTGGCCATGACCCATAAATAGCTTCCGCCGAACAAAATGGTTCCTTTGAAAAATCTTTGATAAAATTTTCCGAAGTTGTTGTTGCATATGGAATCAAGTTGAAATCAGTTGAAAATTCAACATATTCTGGAATATTTGTTGGTATTGGCCCTAATAGAACAACTGCTGGTTTGGAGTTTTTGCTAGTCATTATATTTATATAAAAAAAAGTTTTTGTTAATGTGGGGAGAGTTGGGGGAAAAAGAATAAATATATGAATAAGTTCTCGACATCATCATAGATCTAGCTCGATAGCCCCTATTCTATATCTTTAAAATATATATTCAATAAAATATACACATTTATGATTTAAATTGCGGGAAATAAATAAAATGTAAGCAAAAAAAAAGGAGAAATAAACTAAACTAAAATAACTAATATAAAGATAAACTAAATTAGTGGTGGTGATCATCACCGGTACCTAAGTAGTTCAATTTGTAAACGGAACCACATTCCCAACATCTAGCCACTTTTTCGGTTGTTGGTTTCAACCACATAACAACATGAGAACCAGCTGGGGAACCAGTACAACCAACATATCTAAAGTTATCATAAGAGTCAATAATGACTGGATCAGCCATGGTACCTTTTCTAGAAGCATCTAAAGGTTCAGTTTCGAAAACTTCAATACCTTCCAACTTACCTAACAATTCCAATCTTTCTAAACCAGTTGCTTGTTCTAAATCAGTTGGAACTTCACCTTCTTTAGCACCAGTACCGAGTAAATCGAATTTGTCTGTAACTTCGGATAAAGATTTGGCGGTTTTAAATTCTTTTGGTGTAGAACTTCTCATAATAGAAGTGGTTGAAAATAATCTAGCTGGTCTAGCTAATCTAAAGGTTTGTCTTAACATCTGCAAAAAAAAATAAAAATATTAAAAAAATTGTTAGTATATTGTAAACAAAGTTAAGGATACTTGATAAGAAAAAAAATAAAACAAGACATAATTATATATATTACAACAATCATTTTTAACTTATAGAATAAGCCTATTTGTCCTCGTTGAAATTATTAATTCTGTAAATTCTGTAAATTACTCAATTGGATTTCATTTGAATCCCAAGTCATTGGAAGAAAATGCTAAATTGAAATAATCATGGGTTAAACTCATTATTGCTAATCTTCCAATGAAATAACATGTATATTGTTTGTATTGCGTGTATTGTTTTAAATAGAAGGTATATTTTATAACATACTGTGTATATATGGTATGTGCTGTGTTTATAGAGAAAAGCTGAATAAGTTAAATTAACCTTAACATCGTTCAAGTAAGAAATTTTGCACAGCGAATCGCTTGAATAGATTTGATTATGTCAGCAAAAAAGGCCCTAATGGTGTGATTTAGTATTTGAAAAAGGAACAATGATGATTGGCCAAATATTGGTGTACTGTTGCATTCATTATTTTAATCACGTGCTTACAAACGTGCGTATATTAAGGGCTAGTTGTATTTAATACACCTGGAACCACATTTTACGCACTTTTATTACCAGTCACAGATTTTTAATTTTCTAGCCCGCAATTCCTTTCAACGACTTCCAAATTTCTCACTAGGAGTTCTAACTTTTTTTCAGTTTTAATGAATTTGAATTTTTCGTCTTTTCCTTTTACTTAATAAATCTATAAACATAATAATAAATACGTATGTAATGATAAAGTACACATATGTTATACACTTGAGTGATAAATAGAATATGAAACCGTTTTAAGTTAGGTTCATAGCCAATCAGTTAGATATTGGATGTCATGAGCAAAGGTAACACAGTTTACAAGGTCTTGAAATTTTGAAATAAAATACCAACAAATTATTGTGACGAACGTGATGACAACGGAAGATCTATTTTTTCACTCATAATAGAAAGCATTTAAATTTCTCCATACATAAACTAACATAATCTTTTTAATTTTTTTTAGTCAACATGCCAAAGAAGAGAGCTTCCAACGGTAGAAACAAGAACGGTAGAGGTCATGTCAAGCCAGTTAGATGTGTTAACTGTTCCAGATGTGTCCCAAAGGATAAAGCCATCAAGAGAATGACTATCAGAAACATGGTTGAAGCTGCTGCTGTTAGAGATATCTCTGAAGCTTCAGTTTACGATGAATATCCAATTCCAAAGATGTTTAACAAATTACACTACTGTGTTTCTTGTGCTATTCATGCTAGAATTGTCAGAGTTAGATCTAGAACTGATAGAAAAATCAGAGCTCCACCTGTCAGACAAAGATTCAACAACGCTGCTAAGAGAGTTTCTCCAGCTGATGCTGCTAAGAAGGCTTAATTGTAGTTTAAGTTTATTATAATAATATATAATTTCTGAAAAATAAATATTTGTTTAACTTATAAACAAGCTCATTAAATTGTCCGTTGTAACTCTGATTCCAATTACTGATGTTTTCAAATTTTATTATTTTGATAATTGATTATGTAATAAAAAAACTAATCTAATTTTGATTTAATTACACGACTTAAAATTGACGATTTACGTTTTTTGCTTCAAATTTATTGAGAAATTTTGATTGACATTATAGGTGCTTTAATTATTGACAATATTAAGAGTAGATACAGTTTCATCTACTCAATTGACTTTACAGACATTTACTAATAACATCTATTTGCTTTAAATACAATGGTAGAACAATCTTGGAAATTCAGTCAATGTTTTGGTGATAAGGGCGACATTGAAAATATAACTGATGCAGATATTATATCGACCGTTGAATTTGATCATACAGGTGATTTTTTAGCAACGGGCGATAGGGGTGGTAGGGTTGTTTTGTTTGAAAGAAATGAAACAAAGAAAAATTGTGAATATAAATTTTATACTGAGTTTCAAAGTCATGATGCTGAGTTTGATTACTTAAAATCTCTAGAAATTGAAGAAAAAATAAATAAAATTAAATGGCTAAAACGATTTAACCAATCAAATTTTCTGCTATCAACAAATGATAAAACAATCAAATTATGGAAGATCTTTGAAAAACAGATTAAGATTGTATCGGAAAATAATATGAGCAATGATTTTAAATCGAATTCAATGATGACTACAACCACAACAACATCAACATCAACAACGAATACTAATAGCAATAGTAGCTCTAATGCTACTTCAGCAATTCAAAATCAGCTTCAATCATTTCAGTCAAATTCAAATTTTATATCTGCAACAGATTCTAATAATTTAATAATGGCAAATATTCGATTACCAAGATTAAGCTATCATGATACGATAACAGCTGCACAACCGAAAAAAATTTTTGCAAATGCTCATGCATATCATATAAATTCAATAAGTGTTAACTCGGATCAAGAAACTTTCATATCCAGTGACGATTTAAGAATTAATTTGTGGAATTTAGGAATTGCAGATCAAAGTTTTAATATTGTTGATATCAAACCCGCAAATATGGAAGAATTAACAGAAGTCATTACAAGCGCAGAGTTTCATCCTTTAGATTGTAATCTATTTATGTATTCTTCGTCAAAAGGTATGATCAAATTAAATGATATGAGAATGAATTCATTGTGTGATAATCACTCAAAAATTTTTGAAGAATATATGGATCCTTCAAATCATAATTTTTTTACTGAAATCACATCATCAATTTCCGATGTAAAATTTAGTTCAAACGGCAGATACATTGCAAGTAGAGATTATATGACTGTTAAAATTTGGGATATTAATATGGATTCTGAGCCAATCAAGACTATAAATATTCACGAACAATTGAGGGAAAGATTATGTGATACATATGAAAATGATGCAATTTTTGATAAATTTGAAGTCCAATTTAGTGGTGACTCAAAATCTGTTATGACTGGTTCGTACAATAATAATTTTATGATTTATCAAAACTCTGTTTCTCCTGAATGTTCAATTGAAGAACAAGAAAATGAAAAGGAGATCGTTTTGCAAGCGGATAAATCTGCATTTAAGGCCAAAAAATTAAATTCAAATAAGCGCAAGAATTTGTCGATGTTAAATAAGATGGATCCTGAATCAATTGATTTTAAGAAATCAATTTTACACTTAAGCTGGCATCCATTGGAAAATTCCGTCGCAATTGCTGCAACAAATAATTTATATATCTTTTCTGCACGTTAAGTTACTAATATATAAATATATATCTATATATATATACTACAATTTCTAAATAATTACTATTTTGTATTTTTTTTTACAAATATTAAATTTCATCATATTCAAACCAATTAAATTGTTGTCTGTGAATTTGAAAATATATATAAATATATATAAATCTATATTTCTATATTTGTTTTTTCATATTTTTATACAAATGATATTTAAAGTAATAGAGAGAAATAAAATAAAAACTGAATACCAATCGATCGGTACTGTTGTTCAAATAAAATAATATCATGAAATGATTTGTGAGTTGCAAGGAAAAATAAATAAGCAAATTAAATAAACTAAAATAAATTTCAGAGACTATTTGTGAACGTGTCTGTTACAGTCACTATTCCAGAAAAGAGTCTTGTCTCCATCACCCCAGAAAAAGTCAACTCTTCTAACATTCAAATATGGGTACGCTGGAACTGGCCATTCTTCATCAGTTAAATGTTTGGTATGTGCTCTGTGTTCAGCATGTTCAGCTTCAACAAAATATGTATTAACAGCTGTGGCAGCAATAATTGGAGCAGCTAAAAATAAAGAAATCTTCTTCCAAAGGCCAGCAGAATGAGCAGCATGGTTTTGAACAGCAACTTCGTGTTCAACAAATTCCTTACCCTTAGCTAAATTTGGAGTGTAAGCTGGTTTATCAAGGTTAGATTGAAATCTTCTACCAATAATCTTAGATTGTCTTGATGCAATAGTTCTAAACATCTTGTCTGAATATGTTCGTGTATATATTTAACTAAATTTTAAGAAACAAAAATAAAACTATACACTACAATTAACCTTAAACAAACTCAACAGAGACGCTCACGCTCAGTAAAAAAAATCTCCTTATTTTTTTTTTACTTATTTTTTATTGGCTGTTAACTTCCATAGTGGCGTCGATCGACGAAGCTGCGAACCATCTGTTATATTTTTGTAATAACTCGGTTTCTACAATCTTTGTTTCTGGTAATTGATTTCCAATTGTTAACCATCCTGGTCTTGTGTTGTGCCTGCGTCCAAATATCTCCAATTTTTTCACCCGGCAGCCAACCAATCTGTCGACAATACCATATAGTTCATCCGGTTTACGTGATGTTTCTCTCGTTGATGAAATTAAGATTTGAGGATCCATAGATTTATTCAACCATTTTGGATCACCTTTTATTCCAAGTAATAGATGCTCTTTTGAATGATTTAACCAATGTCCTGTACGACCAGTACTAATAGTTCTAATCAATTGACTTGTTTTTATCCATGTTATTTGGTTCATCACTTTATAACCCCATTTTTGAAGAAACTCACGTCCGGTTTCAATTGTTCTTCCCGTAACCCATAACAAAAATATACCTTCGGTTTGTAATTCATCCATTCTTAAAGATAATAATTCATCATCTTTCATACTACTATAATTTAAGTTCATATGAATTGTCCAACTTGGATCCGCGATAATTGCGCCATAATCATTACCTAAGACTTTAAAATCTAGTTTTGTTATATCACAATTAATCCATTGAGCTGGAAGTTCATTTCTTGAATACAAAGATATTGGTTCTCCTCTTGTAAAGTCTCCAATTTTCATATTTTCATTTATCTCTTTCTTATGATTTTCAATTTCGTCATTTTTGTCCCCAAACTTTAATGGCATTAATTGTCCATAATGGATATATCTACACGAAGTCATCTTATGGCATGTATCCAAGTAAGAGCAGTCTCCCAGTTTCGTATCGGTTTGTGCTTGAATGATAGGTATGAAATGTAATTTTTCGTTTATACATTTAGATAATAAAATATATTTTGTAATATTATTTTTATCTTTATCCTGATGAATTAATAATTTTTTTAATTTTTCTTCATTTAATTTACAATAATTCGTTGACTTATCGAAAGATGTCAAACCAGATAAAATTGCTCCGTGCTCATGATCTTCACAGCAATCATAAAATGGTTCAATAATTGTTCTCAATCTTGCTCTCTCACGAATCAAGACATGAGATGACGATGGTGTTGTTAATAAGTACTCCAGTTGTTCTAATCTTCTTGGCCTACTTGTAAGAAGATAAGTATCATTGATATCGTTAGGGCTCAATTTTTTATTCATGATCATTTTGATTGGATAGATATCATTATCTGAGGCAATATTTTTGGGTCCTTCAATTAAGCTCATCAAATACTTTAATCGATCTTCTTTACTTGTTGGAATTCGATCAATTTTTTTAGTATTACTATTATTAATGTTTTCTTTATTGCTTTCTTTAACATTTTCATCTTTTTCATCTTTTTCAGAATCACTTGAAATTTGCATATTCTTAAAAAGTAGCGCCAAGGCTAGTCTATTGATATAAGTAATTCTGTTGAAACACTTAAAAGGATCTTCATAATTCTGCTTTAAAGAATTAGAAGGAACGCAAGTGAAAACATGACCATTACACGTCTGTTCAATAATATTCAGATATTTTATGAATTGTAGCCAAGAAACCTTGTCTTTACCTTTGCTATAAGCAGAGCAAACAAAACAAAAATAAATCTCTGGAATTGAGCCATTGACTGGCAGCTCAGTTAACAAATAATTCCAGTCCAGCAAAAACTTGAGTATTTCGTTCGCTTTGCGGTCCATAATTGTTGATTATATTTTACCTTTCAGTAACAAATAAATAGAAATATATGCAAAAACATATAAACGCCATTTCCGATGTTTGTAATCCGAATTAATTGAAATTATTGCGATTAGCATTAATAACTATTGATTAGCTTTTTAACATGATCAAAAAAACATATGTCAATTTAATTCATGGCTCAGTAATATTTTTTTGCATTGCGACTATCGACGCCATGTTTTAGATTGATTTCGCTTTGTTTACTTTTGCAAAATTAATTATCTTATTTTAATCTGATCTGTATATATATGTCAAAGGACGGGTCACACATTTTTTGAACGCTAGTTTATTTGTTATTTATAAATCTGACCCTTTTCAACTTAACATAGTGGGCATTTTTTCAATCTACTATTTTCCATTTCAAGGAAACCGCTATCAGTTTCAGCTTGATACCTTATTTCTTTCTTAAGTTAATTTTCTCACTGTTATTGAAATTTACGTTTATTTTAATTGCCATATAAAATAAAATAACATAAAAGAACAAAGAATAGCTTATCTTATAATATACTCAATTCAAAATGACAGATTCGTCGGAAGGCGTTTCGGTGCCTTTGAACACAGAAAATTATGAGTTATGGATTCGAATGGCGACAGACAATAAGATCAATACAACGAACAGTTGGAATTTTGCTCTAATTGATTATTTTCATGATTTTACAATGCTTCGAGACGGTGATAGTGTCAATTTTCAAAAAGCTTCAACGACTTTAGATGGTTGTGTTAAAATCTATTCATCAAGAATTGATTCTGCAGCCAATGAAACAGGCCAATTACTATCTGGTTTGTCCAACCACGAAAAACCTAAAGAAGATGGTGAATATGCGTTAGAAGAGGATTATGATCCCCAAAATAGTAGTAGCAGATCAAAAAGAAATAAAAAAAACATGAAAACTTTACTCCCGAGTTTTGAATCTGTTAGAATTAAAGATGATGACAGACCTGTCAAATCAGATCCTGTTTTCAAAAAAGCCTTAGCGGATTTTGATGAAGGTGGTTCGAAAAGTTTATTAACAAATATTTTGAGAATATCAAACACCGGTAAAATTGTTTTTGACACAACGAAATTATTAAATGATAGCATCGATCCAATAGTAACAAAGCCATCAAACAAGAAATCAATTGACTTCAGTAGACTTAATGATTTAGTTTTTGACTTAATAGAAGATTATGATGTCTGTCCTTCATTAACTGACCTTGTTTCAGTGTCAAACGGTACAAGCTCGGCAGGTGAATTACTTGATAAAATTGACAATATGACATTCATAAATACTGCAAAGAATGCTTACTTAAGTTATTATAATAATGGCAATGGTGTTTCAGATGTTCAAGGAAATACCAATTTTTTTGACGATAATGTTGATATGGATATAAGTATGGGTGGCAATGTTGATATAGATGACGGAAGTAATTCAAAAGCCGCAAATATTTCAAAACGTACGGAGTATTCATTATTTTTAGATGGAGTGCCAGATTCTGATCACTCGGGCCCTAATCTGACTTTAACAAAATTATTTGATGAAACAATAAATCCAAATACGGAAGACGAAGATGATGGTGTGGAAGACAGTGAGGGTACGATAGATATGCAAATGCTTGATTATTTTGATAAATTACCCAATAATTATAACAGCAGAGGTAGTAACGAACACTGGAAAATTTTGAGATTTAGGAAACAATATATGAATGATCATTTTAATTCGAATATCAGCATGAAATCTAATTTTAATAAAAACATTGAAAGATTTTCCGCATTAGGTTCGTCATGCTTAGAGCAAAAACGTAAATTATTTAATAAAAAAGAATTTGCAATTGATTTTATGTCGAATGATGATTATATCAACGAAGATAAATTATTCCGACCTCCAGATTATGCATCCAAAATAAGGCTACCAGAAAAAGAAAGAGCTTTGGACGGTTCGATGACCGTATTACCGGAAGATTTTAAATTTACCACCAAAAGATTGGCATTTTTGACTTTAAAACCAAATCAGATGATTAATTCTGTTTTGGTTCGTAGACATAAATTACAAGAACATCAATGTAGAGAAAATGATCAAATGTTAGCAAATGAATCATTTTTCGCAGATGCATACCACCAAATAGCACAAGAAAATGAATGTCGGCAGAAATCAAATGATATACTCGATGATTCAATTCTAGATGATGGATTTGATTTGGTACCTGATAATGATTATATAAATGCAAATGAAATGGATGAATATGAACGACCACTTAATCATTCCCAGAATTCTCTGAAATCAAGTCAGCAAGCTATTGTTTCATCTCAAAATAATATGTTTAGCCAAAGGTCTACGGGGATTACATACGCTAGAACTTCTAAAAAAGTTGATATCAGGTTGTTAAAACAGAATATTTGGGACTCAATTGAACAAATTAGTGTTAAAAAGAAGAAACGATCTGCATCGCATTTTGAAGATGAGGAATGGGAAGAAACGGAACTACGGCTTGATAGTGACCAAAATGAAACTGGGTATGGAAAGCGTCCCGTTCAAGATCCAGGTAGTTTGAGATTCACCGATGTAGTCCGTGTGATGTCTCATAAGTATACGGATGCCAAGAAGGCAGAATTATCAACTAGTTTCTGTTTTATTTGCTTGTTGCATTTGGCTAACGAGCAAGGATTAACTTTGGAGACTGACAAAAAGGAAGCGGATATTTTAATTTATAAATGAACTCTGAGCTGGCCGTTTTATAACATGCCTACTTTGTACTTTTAAATGGATTGGGACGTTAATTTTAATATACTTTATTTTCAAAACCTTGTATACTACACTAATTTTACAACTATAATACCTCACCTTAAACTTTTTAGTTTATCTTAAATATATGACACGTAAATAAAATAAAATATTTTTTATCAAAAATGCAACCAGAAGATCACCAGAAACAGAAATGTTTATGAAACTAATGCAAAAACAAAAATCTTTCAAGAAATTACCATTCTTGAGCAGTGTTACCATATGGAGATTTTTTGGTACCAACAACTGGAATAATAACTGACGAACCATTCTCTATAAAGGAAAATTTATCCTTCCTCATTGCTTCAAATTCATCAATATACTTAGACTTTGTTAAAGTGATACCAATATCATCTAATCCGTTAATCAAACAGTGCTTTCTAAATTCTTCAACATCGAAATGTTTAACCAAAACTTCTCCATCGGGACCTAAAATCTTTTGGTTTGGTAAATCAACAGTTAATTCTTTCTTTGCGACTGCTAATGGGTGCAACTTCTCCTTAATAACATCTTGCGGTAATCTAATCGGTAACAAACCATTCTTGAACGAATTGTTATAAAAAATATCACCAAATGACGGAGCAATTATGGATTTGATTCCAAAATCTTTTAATGCCCAAGGAGCATGTTCTCTCGACGAACCACACCCAAAGTTGTCTCCCGTACAACATAAAATTTTAGCGTGGTTATAAGGCTCAACATTTAAAACGAAATCAGTAGGAACATCTTTACCATCTTTATCCTTTGTAAATCTAGCTTCATAGAAAAGACCCTTTTTCAAACCAGTTCTCTTGATAGTCTTCAAAAATTGTTTTGGAATAATAGCATCGGTGTCAATGTTAGCTTTTTCCAATGGAGCGGCCACAGATGTTAAAACGGTAAATTTCTCCATTCCTGCGCCTCCCTCTGGTGTCTCTTTAACGGTATGATCAGATGGTGGTATGTCATAAACTTCATCTTGTTCCAATTCCACTTTTGTTTCGCCAGGTTGTAATTGTTCTTTTTCATGTGCATAAATTGCAGATTGTAAATCTTTAGATTCTTCAACATTATCTAACTTAATCTTTGGATTATCAACATCATTGTTATATTTGAATGTTCTAATATCGGTGAAGTGACCAACGATACCGGCGGCAGCGGCCATGGCTGGTGACATCAAATGAGTTCTAGATAGAGCCCCTTGTCTACCACGGAAATTTCTGTTGGAAGTCGAAGCACATCTCTCATAAGGATCTAAAATATCCGGGTTCATACCTAAACACATTGAACAACCAGCTTCTCTCCACTCAAAACCTGCTGCTTCAAAAATTTTATCTAAACCTTCGGATTCAGCTTGCTTTTTAACTAAACCAGAACCAGGGACAACTAATGCCAATTTAACACTATCAGCTTTTTTATGTCCTCTAACGATTTTTGCAGCGGCTCTCAAATCTTCAATACGAGAGTTGGTACAAGAACCAATAAAAACCTTGTCAACTTTTAAGTCTTGTAAGGGAGTATTTGCCTCTAAACCCATGTACTGCAAAGCAGCCTCAATGCCACTTTTAGCGATTGGATCGGTAAAATCTTCTGGATCTGGAACTTTACCAGTGATTGGTAAAGCATCTTGAGGTGAGTTACCCCAAGTAATAGTTGGAACTATATCGGAAGCCTTAATAATAACTTCTTTATCAAACTTAGCACCTTCATCTGAGTATAATGTTTTCCAATAAGTAAGAGCTTTCTCCCATTGTTCACCTTTTGGTGCTAATGGTCTACCCTTAATATATTCAAAAGTATTTTCATCTGGTTGGATCATACCAGCCCTGGCACCTGCTTCAATTGCCATGTTACAAATTGACATTCTGGCTTCTACACTTAAATCTCTAATTGCTTTACCCGCAAATTCAATAACAGAGCCAGTACCCCCGGCTGTACCAATGACACCAATAACATGTAAAACCAAATCTTTGGAAGTAATACCCGGAGCCAAATCGCCATCGATTCTAATTAACATATTTTTAGATTTAGCTTGGATGATGGTTTCAGTGGCCAAAACATGCTCAACTTCAGAAGTACCAATACCAAAGGCTAAAGCACCAAAAGCACCATGTGTTGAAGTATGGGAATCACCACAAACAACAGTGGTACCCGGTAAAGTAAAACCTTGTTCAGGACCAACAACGTGGACAATACCTTGTCTGTCATCTTGCATACCAAAATAAGCAAGGTTGAAATGTTTAACATTTGTTTCTAAAGTTTCAACTTGAAGTCTTGAATCTTCTTCGTCAATAAAAGTAGAAACATTTTTAAAGTTTTTTCTTGAAATAGTAGGAATATTGTGATCAACTGTAACTAAAGTACAATCTGGTCTTCTCACGCCTCTATTTGCGTTTCTTAGACCTTCAAAAGCTTGTGGAGAGGTAACTTCATGAACCAAATGTCTGTCAATGTATATCAAACAAGATCCAGATTCATCTTTGTGAACAATATGGTCTTCAAAGACCTTATCATATAGAGTTCTTGGGGCTGCAGTCATATTTTAAATTATTGTAGAATAAAATAAATATTTAAAGATTAGAAATAAAAAAGGACAAATACAATCAGATAAATAGAAAATGTATAAATGGTCATAAACTAACCGACTGACTCAAATTTTTCAGACAGCGCCGTCTTTTTCTTCGGAAGAAAGATAAAGGCGCCGGTTCCGCTCCTGTATCGCTCCGGTATTTTGGGCCAATCAGAGGCGAAGTCTTTGTCAGGAGGGAATGCTGGCCAAAACGGGAAATACGTGTCATATCACAGCAGGAATATTGTAGTTTATCTAGATGGATAGATATGAGTTAAATTTTGAATATCGACTTATATTAAACTATTCATATAAATCCAAGAGTACTATTATGAAATACTTTTTTGTGTCTTTTTAGTATTGATATTTTAAAATTATTTAAAGTTATTAAAAACTTCTTGAAACGTAACAAAGACAAAAAAAGTATTTTTGATTGAGAGTTGAATTTTAAAGTTCAAAATAAATTATTTAAAATAACAAGAGCTACCATTTTGTTCCGAAAAACAGAGGTATACTTGTTGCCTGTAGTGCTTGGGATCATGCCTTCCAAATGTTACCAGCTTTAGGTCAATTTTGGGTGGATAAATCGAAAGTTGAAATTGGTAAACACAATCGTTTCTTGGAAGTCATTTGGAAAATACGAAAAATGGCTTAAAAAAAGGTTTTGATGGTAGTAGAGTTTATGATAAACAAATTATATCGCTTTTATGATTTATTTTCAGTATAAATTGCTCTAAAGAAAAAAATATTAGGTACGTAATTAACGAACCATATCAATTAATACTGTAAGGCACGGTTGCAATTAAATTTTCATAATGGTAATCATAAGCATTAAAAGAGGGTAAAAATATAAAACTAATTTCTTTTATAAAATTGTCCAAAAGCACAAAATAAACCAGCAGAAATGAGTGTGAATTCTACACCTTTCAAAATTATTAACTGTCTCCTTTCTCTTTTTATACATTGTGAATATGGGATATCAGCCCTAAATGAGACCATGGTATATAAAGGAACCCAATATTTTGGAAATATTTTACCTAAAATACCATCCAGCTTCTTTCTAAAGAGATACAAAGTGGAAATAACCCTAGTTGACATTTCCTTGTAGTTATCCAATGCCAATTTTTGAATTGCATTCAAATCTTCTAATCTAGAATTGGTATAGGTTTCAAAGGCTTCACTTCTTGTTTCACATCTATCCATCAATTGTAGTAATATTCTTATGTCCTCAAACCCACAATTCATGCCCTGTCCGTAAAATGGAACCATAGAATGTGCTGCATCACCTACAATAATACATTTATTCGAAAAATGATATTTATTACAAGTAACTTGCATTAAAGCGCCCTTCGGATATTCCATAAAAACATTAATAATTTGTTTTAAACCTATTAAATCGACAGCATCTGGGAAGTTGGTTTTGAAAAATGTCTCTATAATTTCCGGTTTATTCAAAGATTCAGTCAGTTTCCAAGGGCCAAAAAATGTGGAAGTGAATGACCCATCAGTATTAGCCAACGCAATTAGCATAAAATCTTTTCTTGGCCAAATGTGCAAATGGTTTGGATTAATTAAAAATGAGCTATTTGGCCCAGGAGGAATATATAGTTCCAGATAACATTTGTCAATATATTCCTGGGTATAATTCATGCGAATATATTTCTGCAACTGATATCTAATATTTGAATAGCTACCGTCAGCACCAATAACAAAATCGAATTTATAAATTTCATCTTTGCATCCCAGAACAGCCTTATCAAGAACTTCAACAAACTTTAATTTGTCAATTTTGCAATTAAATTTCAAAGTAATCTGATTCTTTGAAATTTTATTAAGTTTTTCGATCTCAACAATCAAGTCCTCATTTAGCTTCGCTCTGTCAATTGAGTTTATGTGTTCACCAAAAAGACCATAAGTTTGTGATTCTTGATGTCCTAAAGAATCATGAATCATTCTTCCCTTCATCGGAATAATACCTTTCAGAATTCTTTTAGCCATTTCAGGATCAATAAACTCCATGGCGGAAATACCACGAGCACTAACTGCAAGGTTTATGGATCTTAAGTTTGTTTCAAAAGTAGTTCTTGGATCTGGTCTAAAATCGAACAATGTCACATCATAACCCCTCTTACTAAAACCAATGGCTGCAAGACTACCAACTAATCCGGCCCCAACAATTGCAACTGATTCAGGCATCTGAACAATTTATTAAATCTTATAGAATAGATGAAAAAAATAGAAATTACTCTTGGAAAAAGTAAAAAAATCATGCGACGAATTTTTTTTTGCTTAATATAGGTTTAATGTTGTTTTTTTTTTTTATATAAGCAGTAAAAACAGTAAACTATGATAGTATACGATATATAAAAGATAATACTAATGAAATGAAATATTTAAAAAGTCTTATTTGAAAAAAAAAAGTAGTATAAAAAACAATAAATGAATTATAGTAAAGTACATTTTGAGTATTTCCTAAACTCCAGCTATCTTAAAACATCTCTTAAATAACCACCTAACTTTTCAGCTCCTTGCTCTAATGCACCCTTCAAAGCATTTATATCTTCACCCATATACTTTTCAGCAAATTCATAGACCTGCTTCTCAATATCACCACCTTCAGCTTGTGATCCAAATGCAGCACTATCATTTTCGCCATAATAATCAGAAGAAGAAATAGATTGAGCATTGGAATAAGCTTGTAGTTTCGATCTTGCTTCTTTTGCCTTTTCCTCATCATAACTACCAACACCATAAAATTGATCAGACGAAATACCTTTTTGTGTACCAAATCTTTTGGCGACATCACCGGTATAATCAATGCTTTCATATTTCTTGTGAGAATCCGTATTAGAGCTTGATGAAGGATCAGAACCAGTCATACCAAAACCTAGCCTTGCAAATGATACTGTGGTTTTTTCAATTGGATCTTTCCTTGGTGCAGAAGAAGATAAAGAAGATAACGAAGCTTTGGATCTATCAACAGGCTCAGATTTAAATAGAGTAGCGGGGGCAGACTTTTTTGTTGCTGCTGGTGCTTCAACAAACTCCTCTGCCTTTGGATTATAACCCAATGCTTTGGTTTCTTCTTGTTCCTTTTGTGCTTCTTTTTCAAACTCATCAAAATCAATATCGTCTGCTGCAACCTTCTTGACATTCAATCTAGCTTTGCTTCTTGATGCACTACTACCACCAAGTATATTCTTCTTACCCAAAGAAGAACCTTTCAATGATGACCCTGGCTTAGTGACAATTCTTCTCGCAGTTGTAGTTGGTGCTGATTTAGTTGGTGCTGATTTAGTTATTGTCGGATTACTTTTTAAAGAAGAACTAGATTTATTCAATGGAGTGATTGGTCTTGATCCCAAAGGAGAAGGCGTAGAGGAAGGCTTACTTTCCCATTTAGAGAAAAAATCATCGGAAGAAGCAGAATCGTCTTCTTCATCATTGGTTCTGATATCGGCATCATCCCATTCTAAAATATTTGGATGTCTTTTAGCATCAATGATGGATTTCTTTTCTAACTTTTCCTTATAATTCACTGCTATAGGTGAAGTATAGACATCTTTTGGTTGCAAATTTAAAAGATTCGAACCACCATTCTTAATAATATAGTCCTTCAGAGCATCGTTTCCACCACACTTCATTGATCTTAACTGTTTATATGTCCATTTGGTATCCAAAACTGAAGATTTGACAAATGAAATATGAACACCCATATTTCTATGGTTGGCACTACATTGCAGACAAATGAAAATACCAAAAGGAATGGAAGTCCAAGTTGGATTTTTTGTTTCACAGTCAAAACACTGTCTATTTGCAGGATTTTTTTGTAGTTTGGCAAAAATCTGCTTTATTTCTTCTTTTTGAACAAATTCGTCTTCGTTACACATCGGGTGAGTATGTTTTATTTAGGTATTGAAATAAAAGGATCAGAAAAAACTGCTTTCATCTAAAAAATCATAACAACAAATTTGTAAAAAACGAGCACGAAGAAAAATGATATTGCACCAGCCACAAACCTCGTTTTTAAACCATCATAGAACGCTTATTCAGTATTAGTCTTTAATTAATAGGATAGTTTAAAAGCATTATCAATGTCTGGGTTATTACAGCCTGTTAATGGTCACAAAAGAGGGAGATTACTTTTGGATGTTGGAGATGGAAGAAATACAAGTGCAACTGTAGATATTGATGACAATGATATTTTTGACGGTGTTTTAACAAAAGAAGGTTTTGAGAATGCGATCAAATTAGCTACAGATAACAAAATTAACGATAGAAACACTTGGCAGGTGTACTTAATTGAATACTTCTATGAAATGAACCAGCTGAGATCAGATGATGGTGTCTCAATTAATTTTCAAAAGGCCAGCACTACATTGGATGGTTGCATGAAAATTATTTCTAAACGAATTGACTCTGCTGCGAAGGATCTCGAAATTTTGATTATAGGTATGAGTAATCAGAATGGAGGAAAACGAAAAGCTGCATCTGGAGATGAAGACCATGATAGTGATAGTGATGAGGATTATACGGACGGGATAACAACGAAAAATAAAAATGCAGAGATCAGAATTAAAAGTGGTAAAAGTTCACTTGCGTCTGATTTTAGTGATCTTAGGTTAAAGGAAAAACTCAAAGAAGGCTTTACAGATCCATTATATAGAAAAGCTGTTTCTGATTTTGATGAAGGTGGCGCAAAGTCATTGTTGTTGAATAGCTTGAGAATGTCGAAACAAGGTAAAATTTTGTTGGATGAAGTGACTATTAAGAACTCTGCTACGAATAAAAATTTATTTGATGAATATGAGGAAGGAACTGAACAGATACCTATTTCAGAAAATGTTAAAAACTTGATAAATTCAAATCTCAAAAAGTTAAAAAATTCCATTATAGATGACTCTCTCCCATTTTTGGAAGTTTGCGACGAAGCTCAACAAATTAGAGATATACTTGTAAATGATGATTTGGAAAGGGAATTCGTTGACAAATTAAACGATAATAAGGGAATAAATGACGATACTACTTGCAACCCATATAGTGTCAAGCCAGTTTTGGATATTGATTTCAATGTTGATAATCTTGATTCGGGATTTGACTTTGGAGGGGATGCAGAAGGTGCAGACCAAGATTCAGATGTTGAGATGATGGCTAACGATGGAAGTGCCGGACAAGAAAATGAGCATAAATTGAATGAAAAACAGCAAAATATAATGTCTTTCCTTGATACCAACTTTGCAAAAAAAGGTACACATTGGAAGATCCATATGCTTAAGAAAAAAATTGCCGGTAGCTTTGGAACTAATAGCGAAAAATATGATTCCATGAATGGGGAAATAGCTCAGAATGGTATTAAGTTAGAAAATATTCAAATAAACCCATCTAATAAAACGAAGTCAAAAAAGAAACCAGAAGTTATTATAAACTTTATGGAAGATTCTATTGATACTTCTGAAGAAAATTTATTCAAAAAGTCTCAAAAACGTATAGATTTACAGGATATCGACAAAGTTAGAAATTATCTCACTACGCTACCTGATGCTAATTGCTGGAATTCAGAAAGATTGGTCAAATCTTTATTGAAGCCAAATAGAAGGTTCCGTAATATATTTGGTTCATTCTCTAATAGAAAGGCAAAAGCACCTATTCATGCAGATACAGAATTTTGGGCCAATCGCTATGGCCACAAAGACCTAACATATAATGATGCAAAAGATCTGGACCAGGATGCTGATGACTTTCTCAATGAAGTCATGCAACAAAACAAGAAAACAGATGATTATATATCAGACCATGAAAATTTTCTTCATGATGAAGGAGTTGATGAGGGTGGTGAGTATGGGGACTACGATTTTGATACCCAATTACCGCCAACACAAAATCATGTTTTCTCACAATCTCAGACACCATCCAGACTCATTTCTCTGCGAAAAGAAGGCATAACATATTCGAAAGTTTCCAAAAGAGTTGATATCCGCTTATTAAAACAAAACCTATGGGAAGCTACAATCAGCAAACAAATGGAGGATGAGGACGGGAATAAAAAAAGTTCTGGAATTGATAATGACAAAAAAGGTGAATCAATGCAGAAATCTGGAGGCCAAATGAAAGTTAACGTCAAATTATCGGACGTTGTCCAAAATGCAGTTATTAAATACTCACCAAGCCAAAGAAAAGACCTATCGACTTCCTTTTTTTTTATTTGTATGTTGCACATTGCTAATGAACATGATTTGAAAATTCAGAACAGCGAGAACTTTACTGATTTGGTTATCATTGATGAAAATTAGACTTTAAGAGAGAGTAATAAAAAGTAAATCACATAATTCTGATAACCAAAGATTATGGAGAACATTTACCGATACAAAAGATGTAATAAGATTACAAAAACGTAAAAGCTCATTAAAAGTTACTGATTCACAATAACGAAGAATCTAGAGGCAGGAGTAAAGTAACAGAATGCGAAATCGATTCTGAACGAAGTTTAGAACATATTTTGCATTGTACACCCCTGGCGGGAATAATCAAATAGAATAAGCAGAAAGAAAAGGAAATAAGAGATAAGACATAAGCCATATTGAATACTTCAACTCGGAATATTTGGGTTAATTCATTGCTATTTTAGTATGGTTTCCAAAAATTTTTTATTTATAATATTGATTGTAAATGATATAAGAAAGGAAGCAGGAGTAATATTTTTTAGATACTACAGTATAGGAAAAGATGCTATCAGAAAAGAATAAAATTTTGGTCTTTCTTTTATTTTTTAGTTTCTTTTTTCTTTTATATATTAATAATAAATGCATTAACTAAAACTCCGAAATTTACAGATAAAACTTCTTTAAATCAAACATGCACTTCCTGTGCATTATCAGACACAGCTTGCGTTTGTTCTTCATTTTTTTCCTCATCTTCTACAGATTTTGTTTCACAATCATCAACATTTGATAAAATTGTACCACTACTATAATATTTTTTCTTCAACTCTTCATTAATGCCACCCCAAAAGCTAATCAGAAGACGGGCTATACGAACAACAGAAAACACGTTCCAAGTGACAAAATAAACCATTGCTTCAATGCAATATGCATCCTTCAGGGCAAAAAAACCTGGAATCAAATAATTTCTAGATGGAGAATTTTTTAATAAAACATACCATTCCAGTTGTGTATAGTGATTATAAGAATAAATATACACAGTCGCACGAAGCAATGTAAAAACACTGATCAAGATACAAACATCCTTTGGGGGGTCAACATCAATACCAATTGGAGGACCAAATCTTAGTAAATTAAATAAAGTTAAAATTTCAAATACAATCAGGAATGAGAATTTTCTATTTTCCAGATATGACTCCCAAACGGGACAAAAACATAAATGAATAATGGCAGAAGTTATATAGCTTCTTAAACCATGCTTAATAATGAATTTTGGAACAGGTTGATTTGCCAAGTCTCTAATTCTTTGTTTTAATAATACTATATTGTTTTTAATTATTTTTAAAACTGCACCCAGTTTACCTTCTTCATTATTCAATGCCTCAAGGATCGCATGTCTTTGAAGCTTGGAATAATTATAAGCAGGGATGACACACCCAAGGCCCAAAACTGTAAACAATAAACTGTATACATCAACCTTGTAAAATTCAGTCGGCAAACCTGCTAGCAATTCGAGTCTGATTAATTTGACAAAAGCTTTACCTAGGAAGATGTTGACAATATAGAAACTGGCGGTGATAGACATTGAAAAAACCCACAACATTCCAAACAACGCGAACAGTCTTTGTTTAAAATGGGGTGGCCTGTAAACGATTGTATACGTGGTAATATCTAATGGTTCTTCATCGCCATATGGATTGTATTTTTCTTCATCATCAGGAATTTCAGGAATTGCTGCCAGTAATTTATCGTTTTTGGTGACGGGAACAAAAAGCTCTCTAACAAATTGCCTAGAAACTTGATCATCATCAGGTGCTCTAATATAATTTCCATCTGGAACAAAACAAGACCTGCTAGCGGGATAATCCTCAAAATATTTGGAAGCTTCATGTTCCAAAATTGGATTGGAATAATCTGGTTTAATATTTGAAAATCTGAAAAACCATTTTTTATAAATCACATGACCTCGTTCTTCTAAATTATCTTTATCTAATAAAAACGAAGATAATCTCAAAACAGAACAGCAATATTGGAAAACCCATTTCCAGTATTCACAAATTGGTTTCTCCAAAGCTGCACCTTCAATGAAAAGAAACGAAAATAAAAGTCTATCATAAAAGTGCGTATTGTAAACTGGTAATATGGCAACTGGAGATAATAATCTAATCAACCAAGTAACAATAGTGAATTCAATTAATATGTACAAACTGTAAACAGCACCTGATAATACAATTCTAGACATTTTTAGACCGAAAGGTTTCATCAATGCATCATGAACAAGACGTAAATTTGGATCATCAGAGGGCCTTATAAAGAACAAAACTCCTTTTCTTAATATTTTTGATCTGATCATACCAACATATGATGCAAAAAAATACATGAAAAAAGTACCCAAAAACCATTTTGGAATATATTTAACCATATCGGTTCCAATCAAGGAAGCTTCAAGCTCATAATTGTACAAGTTCTGATTAAAAAATGGGACTAAGGAAAATTCGATTTGCATACCACAAAATAGTGGGAACAATATCCATTCAACTGAAATTAAAGTGAGAACTTTTAAAACAGAAATAATTTGTAATAACAGAATATAGACTGTACGATAACTTCCAGATAAAGGATTATTCTGCGAACAACGACTTTCCATACTCTTCATGATAAATAAAAATGTTGAACCAATTGCTGCATAACCAACACATGCGACTATTGTCCTTTCACTCCAAATTGATTGCGGCTGCCAACGAATAGAATTTATATATGCATATTTGAATGGACCAACTAAATTTCTAGTCATAAATTGTAAAATCAAAGTGAATACTTTATTATTTGAAGTCAGTTCACTCAAACCCATGATTGCTGTAGTTTTCAATAATTTACTAGCTTTCATCAAAATCAAAACATATACACTGGTAGATTTAAACAAATTTAAAATATATGATGCACTTGAAACAACAATTGAGTCGAAAATATTAATGATAATTAAACCTAAAAAGGATGGAATCAACTTGAAACAAATTAAAACTCCAATTGATAACAAATCTGCAAGTAGAGTCAACTGTAAAAGAAAAGTGATGTTTTTAGGACCATCCCAAAGACCTTCTACGTTAGCATCAACATTAACTTCGGCATTCATATTTTCAATATTAGCAGCCTCATTATCAAAATCTTGTTGGATTCTAGCCCTTCTTGCCGCTTGAGCTAACCGTCTTCTTTCAGCTGCTATATTCGCTTCTTCTAAAACTTGTCGTAATCTTTCAACATTAGCTATACGCTGCTCTTCGTTAAATTCATTACCTTCGTTATTACCATCCAGGCCAGCAATCACTTCATTCTGCTGATTTAATTGTTCTTGGTCATGCTGATGTTGGTTTTGAATCTGTTGCTCTTGCTGATGCCGAAGGATTTCTAAAAATCTATTGATTTTTTGTTCAGAGCCTATTTTCTTGTTAATAATTTTGACAAAACCTTCATCTCCAACAACCGAACTTTGAATTAAAACCATTGAACCTAAAACAACGCAGTAAAATATTGATATTGAGATACCATGTAAGATTGTTTCATTCAAAAATAGTCCAATATTGTGTAAAATATCGTCATTTGGTGTTGATTTGCCGTACAATAGACTTGAAGCCAAAATATTATGAGGAACAGGGCAACCGAGTTGCCAGTCTAATAATCTATCCAATGAAGAAACAAAAAATGGTACTTCAATGAAACCACAAAAGAACATTGTAAAATACTTTAAAAATTGATATTGAAATTGTAATCCAACTTGTAACATTTGCTTTAAAATCATACTAATAGGAAGATTATCAGGGGCATTTTCATTATAAACAACCCTAAATGTATAGTGAGAATGGCAAATATCACAAGTAGCCTTTTTAGAATGCTCTAACCAAGATTGAAGACAATCTTGATGAATATATTTGATGGAACCCCTACATTTGCATGGGTGAAACAATGGCTGGTCTGGAGTACCTTCACACCGGCAGATACGACAGGTAGGTTCTTCAGACATATCAATTTTGACGATAGGCAATCTGTTTTCAATTTAGTTAACTATATCTTATATGAACTAAAAGTTGATTTATAAAATTCAATGGATATGAGAACAAAATGAAAACGAAAAATTAATGTCCACATCCGTGCACGGGATCGCACTGTACAAAATATTGAAATTTCTTCTTTTGATTATGGTAAACATGAAACATATAGTAGCTAGCAAGAAAGTAGGAAGATACTATCCCTTGATTAGAAGGAAGAAAAATGGATCGATTACAGAAGAATATTGACGATAAAAAATTGGATGAGATCTTTGAAATGGATTCAAAGAATAAGGGACTTCCAACGGTGGAGATTGAAGACATTCAAAGTGAAGAGTATGAACAGGACGAAGGACAAGAAGAGATAGCCGGAATTGTGCCTGAGGAATTGATCCAGCAATCTGAATCATCTGAAAATAATACACATCTTTTAACAAACCAGGAAATTGACAATCTTACCGCTGGAATTGATTTTAGCAACATACCAACTGCAAATACACTTTCAAGGTTGACAACACCTGTGATTGAGTCAAGAAGTTCATCAAACGTAGAAGAACAGCAAAATAAGAAACAGGGAGATGATTACGAGAAAAAACAGGAAAATAAAAGAGTAACATCTTTGGACAAATTGTTGTCATTAACTATTGATGTGCCTGAAAATGTTAGTTTGGGACCGTTTGACTCAAAATCCGTCACTAAAAAAGATAATTTCACTTTTAAGACTAAAACTAAAAGTGCTGATCATTTACACTTAGTTGATCAAGCAAATAAAGTCATAAAACCAAAAGCTAAACCTAAAAAGAAAAATCATGCGCAGATATATAATAATATCGGTAACAATAACAAATTTAATAATGAAAACCTCCAGCAAGTGGATGAGCATGGCGTTCCATTGGATATGGTCAGGGGTAAGAAATTTTTACAAGAGAGATTAGAAGAAATGAAAGAAATTAATTTATCACGAAGGCTACTACAGAAAAAACAAGAAGAAGATGATGGAATTCAACCAGAAAGTGATTCTGGAGGAGAAGATTTTGAAGATTTATTGGAAATTTTTGATATTGATCCCGAGGAAATTTCATTAGATTTATCACTGAATGACAGACGGAAATTATTAATTGATAGTATGGACGATCAACAAATGAACAGGTATGAGTTTTTCCGTAGAACAAATCTCAACATTGGTGGTGTTAGAAAATTGATTAATAGCGCAGTCGGAGTCGGTGTTCCAACAGAATATGCCAAAATGATGGCCGGTATTGGTAAAGTTTTCGTTGGAGAAATTGTAGAAAAGGCCAAAGAAGTCCAGCTTATGGAGAATGAAGCAAAAGTCGCCGAACAATTGGAGTATAAAAATAAACTTAAATATTATGAAGAACAGATAAAATTGGGTAACAAAATGGAGAAACCATTGGCACCAACATTTTACGAGCTGCTATTGCAGGCTGAATCTGGCGGTAGTTTGATAAACATCCGTAGAAGAGAGGACACATATAATAGCTTCAGGGTGATCATACCTCGAGAATCAGCACAAATAACACCTGATCAGATTCGGGAAGCTTGGAGATTGTATGAGGCTGAAAACAATAATGTAATCCACGGTCGTTGGAGACAGCAAGGAGGTGGAAATGGTATGTTATTTAGGTGATTGTACAGTAAATAAGATTCGTAATAACGTTTATAAGAATGACGACCATCCTGTATAATAATCAATGATTAATTATTAATTACGTAGTGCAAACTTACCGGTAAAAATAGAAAAGCAAAAAACATCTGGAAAAATCTGGAAGTAAAATGCGCCATATTCAGATATTTTCACCATTCACCAGCCACATAGAACCTGCTAGAAACTCCGGAATCTGTCGTTTATTGGTAATAATTATCGTCAGATGGTGGCAATGGAAATCTCCAGTTTGAGCTATATAAGAGTGCCTGTTTCTCCTTTTTTACTCCAATTGCTATTTACCCATCTTTTTTCCTTACCGTTTTATAAAAAACACACACACACACAAACATTAATACATATTATAATGTCTAAAGCTGTTGGTATTGATTTGGGTACAACATATTCTTGTGTTGCCCACTTTGCAAATGATAGAGTCGAAATTATTGCTAACGACCAGGGTAACAGAACCACTCCTTCTTTCGTTGCCTTTACGGACACCGAAAGATTGATCGGTGAAGCTGCTAAAAATCAAGCTGCTATGAACCCTGAAAACACTGTTTTTGATGCTAAGAGACTGATTGGTAGAAAATTTGACGATCCTGAAGTTCAAGGTGATATGAAGCATTTCCCATTTAAGGTTGTTGATTCAGCCGGAAAACCAAAGATTCAAGTTGAATTTAAGGGTGAAACCAAAATTTTTACCCCTGAAGAAATTTCTTCAATGGTTTTAACTAAGATGAGAGAAACTGCTGAAGCTTTCTTAGGTACTAAAGTTAACGATGCTGTTATTACTGTTCCAGCTTATTTCAATGATTCTCAAAGACAAGCCACCAAAGATGCGGGTTTAATCTCTGGTTTGAACGTCTTAAGAATTATTAATGAACCTACTGCCGCCGCAATTGCATATGGTTTAGATAAGAAAGATTCAGGTAAAGGTGAACATAACATTTTGATTTTCGATTTAGGTGGTGGTACTTTCGATGTTTCTTTATTATCTATTGATGAAGGTATTTTCGAAGTTAAGGCTACTGCTGGTGATACCCATTTAGGTGGTGAAGATTTTGATAACAGATTAGTTACTCACTTTGCCAACGAATTCAAGAGAAAATATAAGAAAGATTTAACTTCAAACCAAAGAGCCTTAAGAAGATTAAGAACCTCTTGTGAGAGGGCAAAGAGAACTTTGTCCTCTTCAGCTCAAACTTCCATCGAAATTGATTCCTTGTTTGAAGGTATTGATTTCTACACCTCAATTACTAGAGCTAGATTCGAAGAATTATGTGCTGATTTGTTTAGATCTACTTTGGACCCTGTTGAAAAAGTCTTGAAGGATGCTAAGTTGGACAAATCTTCTATTGAAGAAATTGTGTTAGTTGGTGGTTCCACTAGAATTCCAAAAGTTCAAAAATTAGTTTCTGACTTTTTCAATGGTAAAGAACCAAACAAGTCCATTAACCCAGATGAAGCTGTTGCTTATGGTGCTGCTGTTCAAGCTGCTATTTTGACTGGTGATACCTCATCCAAGACTCAAGATTTATTGTTGTTAGATGTTACTCCATTATCTTTAGGTATTGAAACTGCTGGTGGTGTTATGACTAAGTTGATTCCAAGAAATTCTACTATTCCATGTAAAAAATCCGAAACTTTCTCTACCTATGCTGATAACCAACCAGGTGTTTTAATCCAAGTTTTTGAAGGTGAAAGAGCTAAGACTAAGGATAACAACTTGTTAGGTAAATTCGAATTATCTGGCATTCCACCGGCCCCAAGAGGGGTTCCACAAATTGAAGTTACTTTCGATATTGATGCCAATGGTATTCTGAACGTTTCTGCTCTTGAAAAAGGTACCGGTAAGACTCAAAAGATTACCATTACCAACGATAAGGGTAGATTATCAAAGGAAGATATTGAGAGAATGGTCTCCGAAGCTGAAAAATTCAAGGAAGAAGATGAAAAAGAAACTTCAAGAATTACTGCTAAAAACCAATTGGAATCTTATGCTTATTCTTTGAAGAATACTGCATCTGAAGCACAATTCGCTGAAAAGGTTGGCGCTGAAGATAAGGATAAATTAGTCAAGAAGTGTGAAGAAATCATTGAATGGTTAGATGCTAATCAAACTGCAACCACTGAAGAATTCGAAGATAGAAAGAAGGAGTTGGAACAAGAAAGTAATCCAATTATGCAAAAATTATATGCTGCTGGTGGTGCTCCAAGTGAAGGTGGTGCACCAGGTGGTTTCCCAGGTGCTGGTGGTGCTGCTCCAGAACCAACTGGTCCATCTGTTGAAGAAGTCGATTAGATGATCTAATGATTTATTAGGCTTGTATTTTTTTGTTAGTTGAATTTATACATAATTTGGGTTTTTTTATAGTTCTAAATATAATTTATGATTTATTATAAAAAGATTTACTATAAAACGTAATAAACTTAGCTTAAGAGTTCTGTAGAAGAATTGATATTTCTAGAAACGGGGAGCTTTAACTTTCGGAGTTAAACTATCTCCGAATTTCCTTATTTGGCGAATCTCGGATTTAAAAAATTCGAAATTAATTTTATTCTTTTTTTTAAAATTATATAAATTGATGATTTTTTCCAATAAAATTCTAACAGTTTATATACAAAAAAATAATAACAAGAATGACAGAATCATTATTGAATTCAAATTTATTTAAATCTATCAATGTTGGACATGTCGAATTATCGAATCGACTTGTGCATGCTCCAACTACTAGATATAGGAATAGCATTGATTTTGTACCAACAGATTCTATGCTTGAATATTACAAGCAGCATGCTATTAATAACAGAGGAGGGCTTATTATTGCTGAAGCAACGTTTCCAAATCCAAAATTTGGAATTAAAGATCATGCTCCAATGATTTACACAATAGAACAAGTCAAGGCTTGGCAAAAAATTGTATCTGCTGTTCATGATTCCGGATCTTTCATCGGGTTACAATTTTGTAATCTTGGTTTGAAGGCTGATCCAAGAGAGTTAAAAAAACACGGAATTAAATTTTTAGGGCCTTCGAAAATTTATAATAATTCAAAACTTGAGGAAGTCGCAATTGAATGTGAAAACGAATTGCAAGAGATGAGTAAAGATGAAATAAAACAAATGATTATTGAGTATGCCGAAGCCTCAAAAAGGGCAATTCATGAAGCCGGATTTGATTTTGTTGAAATTCAAGCTGCACATAGTTTTATGCTTGATGCATTTATGCAAGAATCTTCAAATCAAAGAACCGACGAATATGGAGGTAGTATTGAAAATAGAGCTAGGTTTTTATTAGAAGTTGTGGATGCTGTTGTTAAAGCAGTTGGTGCCGACCATGTTGCAATCAGATTTTCACCATACGGTAATATACGTGGACCAGAAGCTGCCAATCCTATCATTAGTTGGGGTTACGTCTTAGATCAATTAGAAAAAAAAGCGATTGATGAGAAACGGTTGGCTTATATCTCAGTCATTGAACCACGAATGTATCAGGATAAAATGGCACTGCCACTACCTAATTTGTCATGGGTCACTTTGCTATGGAAAGGTTTAGTTTTAACTTCTGGATTTCAACTGGACCCTTCTAACTTAGATAAACTAGCTGACGTGGTCAATAGAGACGATAAGACTTTAATAGGTGTTGCTAGGTATTTTACCTCGAATCCAGATTTAGTTGAAAGATTAAAGAAAGGCCAAAAATTAACCCATTATGATAGACCTACATTTTATCTCCCATTGACAAATATCGGTTATTTAAATTTTGCTAAATACGGTGACGAACAAGATCATTCTAAGGACAAAGTCATTCCAAAACCCTTATTTTAAGTAAAGTTAAATGAATGTAAATAATTCAAAATTATAATCATCTGATAAGCCAATAAGCGTAGTATAAAGTAGACAGTAAACCACCTAAAGCTAACGACAAAGGAACAAACTTTTCAAAATTAGTTGCCACGCATCTACCTAATCCAGCGAACAACAAAACTAAAGAAGCAGATAATGCCACAATTAAACCAGAAAAGTAACCTTTGGATAATAAGTAACCTGCAGCAAAATAAATCGTGGAAACTGAACTACCAGCAACCAATGATGGAACAGAGCCTTTGTTGATGTATGCCATCAATGCCCCCGTCAATGATAAGGAACCAAGTAAATATGCAGAAAAAGCCTGATAAATGTTAGTAAACATATTTGAGCTGACTAATATAGTATACTGTATACATGCCATTAAATATTCTTATCCATACTAAGAACTGCAGTATTCTTTTTAAAGCAAAAACATGTTTCAATTTTGAGTGGATGGCAAATCAGAGCGACATCTCTGCACCGTAGATTGCTAAGCTAAGAAAAAAAAACGCGTCTATCTTTGATTTATCCTTTTGGCGTTTGTATATCCTTGTTTTCATATTCAATTCGTTTCAAGTGAAGAAAACTCAATACCATGGGTAGATTGATAGGTATAGAGCTTGATAATTTCAAATCGTATAGAGGTAAAGCACATATTGGATTCGGTACCTCTTTTTTTACTTCCATTATTGGCCCAAATGGTTCTGGTAAATCAAATATGATGGATGCCATTTCTTTTGTATTGGGAATACGTTCGAATCAACTAAGGTCAAAGAATCTGAAATCATTAATCTACAGAGGTAGAATAAACGACGAGGATAATGATGAAGATATTGAGGATCTTGATTTAGATGAATATCATCATCCTGGTGATCCAGATTCCGCATATGTTATGGCAGTTTATGAGAAGGATAACGGTGATATTTTAGAATTAAAGAGAACTATTATACCTTCAGCTGCTAGTGTTTTTTCAATTAATGGTGCTACAGTATCCGTTAATCAATATTCACAGGTTTTAAAGGACGAAAATATTTTAATTAAAGCTAGAAACTTCTTAGTTTTTCAGGGAGACGTTGAGAAAATCGCTTCTCAATCGCCACAAGAATTGACAAACTTGATTGAAACTATAAGTGGTTCTATTAACTATAAAAAAGAATTTGATGAATTAAAAGATCAGAAGGAAAGCGCTCATGATATAACAGCTTTAAAAAATATTCAGAAGAGAAATTTAAAAGATGAACTTAAAGCGTTGAAAGCTAAATGTCAAGAAGTTGATCAGTATGATCTCAAAACTACAGAATTGGAAAAAATAATTAGAATTAAATATCTTTCCAAGTTGGAGCACAATGAAAGGTCGAGTCGGAATATTCAAAGAAATTTAAAAGTTAAAACTAAAAAGTCTGAAGAATTGGTGGCCGCAATTAACACTAAGAAAGAAGAATATAAACATTTTATGAAGAGTCAAGCAGACGAAAATATGTCTATTAAGGAATATGAGCAGAAAATTGAAAACGATGAAAATACTCTAAGATCTGTTAAAACTATGTTGATTCCCTTAGAATCAGAAGTTTCTCAGTTGAAGAAAAAAGTTAATGATTATGATAAAAGAATTAAAACTTTAGAAACTGAAAGAGATAAGCAAGATGAAATAGTTGAAGAAAACCAAGACTCATTGTGCACAATCAACAACGCTTATAAAAATTTTCAATCAAAGAAAAGCTATGAAATGCAGGCTTCAGGCGAAAAGGTTTCTTATTCTTCAAACCTTAAAATGTTGACAGATTATAATGTTTTACGAGAACATTTTCTTTCAAAAGCCGGTGATCTAGAATCAGTACTTAGAGAATTAAAAGAAGAGAAGGACGCAATTAATTCTCAAATCGATAATTTGGAGAGCACTAAACTTATTGTCAATTCTAGGATCCAAGATTTAGAAGCAAATAAGACGGACATCTCATTAAAGGAATATGAAATACAAACAAACATGAAGTTTACAAAGTCAACAATCAAGAATCAAAAAAGAGAATTGAATTCTTTAAAATCTTTAAGGGAATCGATTAAACAAGAAGCACTGTTGGCTAAAAATGAATTTAAGGAAGTTTTGTTAAGATTGAACGAAATTAGTGCAATTCAAAGAGAATCATTACGAGAGAAAAGGCTTAGAGAAACATGCACTACATTAAAAAGACTATTTGCTGGCGTTAAAGGTTTGCTTCATGATCTATGCAAACCAAAACAAAAAAAGTATGACATAGCTTTAGCTGCCATTCTTGGTAAAAATTTTGATGCCATTATTGTTGATAAATTATCAACTGCTTCAGAATGTATACAATATATGAAAGAACAAAGAATAGGTGTTGCCTCTTTTATTCCTTTAGATACTGTTCAGTTTACTCCACTAGATGTCAAATTGAGAAGCATTACGGAACGCGCAAGGCCCACTATTGACGTGGTTAGTTTTGCACCCGAATACGAAAAGGCAATCAATTATGTTTGCGGTAACTCCTTGATTTGTGATACTATGGATGTTGCATCATCAATTAGATGGGGCAAAAATGTGAATGTCAAATTAGTGACTTTAGAAGGCTCACTAATTCATAAGTCTGGTTTAATGACTGGAGGTATATCTGAAAATTTAAGTAAGAAGTGGGATAAAACAGAATGGAAGGAATTAATGCAAAAGAAAGATGAATTAACATTGAAAATGAATGACCTTATTTCTCAAAAACCAAGTGATTTGAGAGAGAAAATGATTTTGGACGAAGTAGAAAGACTGGAAAGCTTATTACCGAGCTTACAAACCACTTTGGAAAATGTGCATAGAAAATTGCACGATGTTGAAGCAGAGATCAGACACGAAAAAGATAAATTGGAAAAACTTGACAGTGAAATCCGAACATTTAATCCCGAGGCTAATAAATTAAGTGAATCGGTGAAATCTAAAGAAATCGAATATGAACAAATTCAGGATTCTATCTATTCTGACTTTTGTGAAGAATATGATTTTACAAATATTAATGAATATTTAACTAAGCATGGCTCCAGATTATCTAAAGATTCCAAAGAGAATACCAAATTTGTTAAAGAAATACAGAGATTAGAAAATAAACTCCAGTTTGAAAAGGAAAGGTTATCTGAATATGAACACAGGGTTAAGACTTTGAAACAAGATAGAGAGAAGTTCCATCAAAACTGGATAAAATTAGAGCTGGAGAAAAAAGATGTAGAGAGTAGAATTGATATGATTACCGGTGAATTAGAAGTCACTAAGGAAGATTACAAGGATTTAATGAGTATGGTAAAGAGTAAGTTTTCCAAATTGCATGACTTGGAATCTGATTTAAATGAGTTGATATCAGAGTCTAGTGATATTAAAAAGACAGTTACTCATTTAGAAGAAGAACTTGAAACTTTGAAGATGAATAAGAAGAATATTTTAATAAATTGTAAACTAGAAAATGTTGGGATAACATTGAATTTTGGATCATTAGACGAAATTCCTTTGGAAGACGATGAATCGAAATCACAGGAAGATATTGCAGACCAATGGGAAACTATACTAGAAGATTTGGAAGTTGATTATGATGAATTAGAAGAAGAATATATTGTCGATGATAAGGATGATGACACAGAAGAAAAGATCAAACAAAAGATTGAAAAACTTCAAGAAGAAACTTCCATTATGAATCCAGATATGCGTGCAAGGGAAAGGTTAGCGATAACACAGGAAAGATATGATGAAGTCGAACGCGACTTCACCATAGCTAAAGATGCTGAGAAAGTAATTGTTTTTAAATTTGATGAAATTAAAACCAAACGTTTTGATTCGTTCACAAAAGCGTTCAATCACATTTCTGAAAAAATTGATGCAGTTTATAAAGAACTTACAAAGGCTAGAAACTCATTGGGTGGTTCCGCATATCTTTCATTAGAAGATGAGGATGATCCATATTTATTTGGTATCAAATATCACGTCATGCCCCCAATGAAACGGTTTAGAGAGATGGAAAATTTATCAGGTGGCGAAAAGACCATCGCAGCGCTAGCTTTACTGTTTGCCATTCATTCGTTTCATCCATCACCATTCTTTGTTTTGGACGAAGTTGATGCTGCATTGGATAATGCCAATGTGAACAAAATTGCTAATTACATCACAACACATTCTGGTCCAAACTTTCAGTTTATTGTCATTAGTTTGAAGAATAGTTTGTTTGAGAAAAGTGATGCTTTGGTTGGTATTTACAGAGATCAAGGATTAAACTCTTCCAAAATTTTGACTATGGATTTAAGAAGTTATCCTGATGAAGATTAAATATATTTTAATTTAATTTGCTATTTTGTCCCTTTTTTGCTTTTGAAATAATTTGTATTTGTATGTTATATACCACTATATAAAAGATAATTAAAATGTTTAATATTATTATTTACAAGATTCTATTTTTCCTAACAAAAATGCGGCCCATAAATGAAGTCTTAAAAATAAGTCATCATCATCCAGGATATCTACTAAACTCTTATTCTTTGGCATAGCTGATGATCGTCTAAGATATACGTCGTTATTATTTTTTAAACTTCCACCTTCGGAACCCTTTTCTAACACTTTTTTGGATTTCATTGTAATGAATTCAACAATTTTGACAAGATTAATAAGTATAAAGGTGTAATTTCTCAGTAGCTCAGACTCTTTATCAGATGTAACAATAATTGAATATTTCCTTTCAGCACCTCTGGCAGTTTTATCAGTTAGTTTAAAGCATAATGCTATTGAATATCCTTGTTTTGAGTCACCAAAAGTTAATGGTCTGGTCAAATCAAATGTGGTTTCCACGGTGAAAACTCTCATTATTATCTGTCTAAGTGAAGAATATCTATGTCTATAAGTGGGAAATTGAGTTGTTATATAAGTTATATTTGAATTTGATTTTGATTTCGTCTGGATTGTCGATGGTTTTTGCTGTGTGGTACCATCTTTACTAACCAAGTTTGTGATGGAATCTTCAAGTGATGAATCCGTTTTTAAAACAGTGTTTTTTTGTTTAACAATTGGTTTAGCGATTATAGTTGCATCTTTGGGTTCATTTTTATTCGAAATGATTAACATACACGATTGGCATAACTGTGATTCCGGAATGGGCAGTGAATAAAAAGATTCCAGTTTCGATGGATCATACGATGTCTGAGTGCACATAATCATGGATGGGCCATGAACCTCACAAAAATGAGCAACTGTCACTATGAACGTCATAATTAAGTAAGTGATAAAGTTAAAAAGTATAGAAGTGGAAAACTGAACGTATAAAAAGTTGAAAAGAGCGAAGGTTTAAAAGTAATCTCTCGCAAATGAAAGGATATTCAAATAGTCTCAGAATATAGTATACAGTCCGAAAAAAAGTGTGATTATTAAAATAGCGGTCATGTCGTCAGTTCCCCATATTAATGGTGAGGTGAAGTTGAATACTTTTGAAACTTCACTCTTGGATTTCGATATTGAACCTGATTTGAGAAAGATAAGACACGTCCGATCAATTATAATCAAAAGAATCAGATCACCGCATAACAGCAATGATTTCGAGACAGGCACGATCGTATCCGAATACAACAAATTTGCTAGATCTCAAACCTCAGTACTTAATACGGAACATGCAAAAAACTTACCAGGTTCAAGTTCTATTGGTGGACATCCCAGTAATCGATTGTTGAAGCTAAAAGCCAAATCCTCCTTTTCTCTAAAAAACATACCAAATAGACCAAGTACTACATCCGAAGACATAGTGAATTATAAAGATAATAAAATAGTCACTACAATGATGAAAGTTGGTGATATTATACAAAGTAAGACATCGGCTAATAGTTCAACAACCAATGGATTCAATGTATCTCCAAGCGATCAAATTCAGAGACAATTGACTATGCAAGATATTAACAGAGAGGCTTTCTTTAGTTGTTTCTACACTGTTAGTGATTTTTTGAATGTTGAAAAGCCATATTTCATCAGTCGTATATTCCCATCGCATATGGATTTGGAGGATGAGATTGAATTACCCTTATACAAGAAATCTTGTACGATAAATTTGTTTATCAGGGTATCTGACAGGAATTGGAAACTATTGTGTCAGTATCATATCAAGTTATCTTTTTTGATTAATATTGGAGACAATCTGAAATTGATTGATTCTCAGTTCAGAGACATAAACAATTTGTTGATATTTAAATTTACGGATGATTGTTACTATGTATTACCTAATGATTCCATGTCGTCTGGTATTCTAACAAAATTACGTTTGATGCATGTTAATAAAGTAATAGAGCGCTTAAGATCCTTTAAGCATAGAGAACTTACATGTTCGTACGATCAAATAATGAAACTAAATAACCTCAGCATATGCAATTATGATTTAACACAATCCAGACAAGAATTGACATCTAAAATTATGCTCATATTATCGAATTCCTCAACACATTACTTTTCAGTTCATGAAATTAGAAGATTGGAAGTTTGTGTAACTCATTTACAAGAAATTTTGATACAACAAAAATCTCATAATCATTACATAACAACAAAAATCGAGCATCTAAAAATGCGAAAACAAAAACTGCAGTCAATTTTGCCTTCGCTTGAATATCTGCCCCCAGGTGAATCTTCTCTATTAACTGAAATATCAACAGAACTATCTACATTATCATTAAGTATATCTCACAATGCCAGTCTAATAAACCAAGAAAAATCACGTATATCTAATATTTTACAATTTATATTCCCCATTCTTCCAGTTCCAAACAAGCATGATTTTTCTTTATTCAATATAAGATTTCCTTCTGTGCTAATAACTCCTGCAACTATATCGCAGGTGATTAGTAGAATCTCAAAAACACATATGGATGAACTCAACTCCTTAATAGGTTATATTTCCTTAATAATATCAACTTTAGCCAAAATTTTGGATGTTCCACTACGCTATCGAATTCGTTATTTAGGTTCAAACACATATATACATGACCCAATTTCCGATTTGCCTGCATCGAATAGTAGTGATAATAATGGCTCTGCCATTTATCCATTATTTATGGTACAAAATAAAACATTGGCAGTTAAATTTACATATGCCCTACTATTGCTCCGTAAAGATTTAGAACAGCTGTTTGAATTGGAAGGGTTGGTCAAGGTGGAAGAGTTTAATATGTTGGTCAATTGTAAGATTTGGTTGACATGTGTTTCTGGTTATTCAGATACAGTAGATTTTGAGGAAAGAGGACGAGGAAGAATCCTGGAAAATTGTGGTAACAATGTCAGAGGACAATCAAAAGCTTCAAGAGTTTCTAGGGGGTCGAAGGGTTCAAAAGGTTTAGAAGACATGAATGAGTTTCTAATAAGCGAAGAGAGAATTTGTCATATCAAAAGGCACCTATTAAAAAGCAACGGAAATTAAGTTAATGTTTAAACTTCAACCCTATTAGTTGTTTGTAGTTGTAAGATTTCAATTCTTCTTTTTTTATTCATGCCTTTTTGTATATTAAGCTGAATAATGAAATATTTTGCCCTTGTATTGCCAAATGAAGAACCTTTTTATTTTTTTTTATCGTAATCATTAATTTCAATGAAAGATAACAAATAAATTAAACAGGAAAATTAAAATTAATTAAAGTAAACACATAAATTAAATAGTTTCAGCAAAACCAACCAACTTTTTAACACTCCATGCAACAAGTGGATGTAAATTTTCAATGTCTTCGCCAACATGAACACCTGTACCATCAGCCATGGCAATCAATAATCCATTTTTTTCATTCCATTTCTTAATACCAGCAAAAAATTCAATGCCTAATGTAAAAATCAAAACAACACCCAATACTAATGGACCAAACATACCATCTAAATGTCTACCAGATCTCAACTTGATCAAATCAAGTCGCTTAGTGTAAATAGCATATGCCCAAACACCGGAAAATAAAGTTAATGCAAAATAAACATAAGCTAGGTCAGTAGCCAATTGAGGAAAATGTGAAGATTTAACAGATGAGTAAATTGTAAAAGTTAAAGCAGATAATAAGGTAGTAACATGTAGCCATCTAACAAAAGTACGTTCATTGGCTAGCCAAACCTTAGCTTCGACTTTAACTGGGCCAGATTGACGAATAAGCTGTGTTGGCTTAACAACACCTGGAGGTAAAACAATTTCTTCATCTTCAGATTCGTATCCTTCTAATTTCGAAGACTTAGTAAAAACTGGCATCAGATACTCAGCAATGTTAGTCCTCTTCTTTTTTCTTCCTGGTAAGTCGGAATATGGCATTAAAGAAGATGAAAATTCTTGAGAAGTTTGAGATAATGATATTGGAAGAGGTAACTGTGGTTGCTGTTCTGGTGCTGGAGGCAGAGAACCCTCTTCATCTGATGATTCATCAGCATCCAAATCTTCACCCTCATCTTCAATGATTTGTTGCAGTTGTGCACTACCTGTTGTAGTTGAAGCTTTAGGAGTATCTCCGATCTTTTTCTTTAGATTTTTTAAAACTTCTGCTTGTTGTAATTCTTTTAATTTTTTATTTTTAGAATCTTTATACGCTTGCTCTGGATTTTTTCTGATATCCCATTCTAATTCAGGTAACCAGAATGGCAGAATATCCAAATTATCGTCTTCCAAAAACAATGAAGAAATACCTTGAATAAATTTGGAAAAGTTTGGAACTTCTTTAACTAAATGAGAATTGATTAAATCATTAACCCAAACTAAAGTTTTAGATTGTGGATTATTAACAATCGATGAAGCAATTTTAATTTCCATAACAGAGTAAGGAAATTTCGAATATTCACCCTTTCTTAATAACGAAAAAGGGTTATCAATAGCAGAATCAATATCTTTTCTATGCCATTCATCAGGATTTCTAATTGGTCTTTGCTGATCAAAAGAATCTTCTCTGATAAATAAAATATCCGAGTCAATCGTGATTCTAACTCTATCATCACCGGGCATTTGAAATGCAGTTCTAGTATAGATTGTTCTCAACGCTGGCTCTAAATCTTCTTGAGTAATGAAGTCCTGCAATTCTCTAAAATTTGAAGAATATTTGTCGATATTCTCTTTACTGAAACCCCTTTTTTCTAATCTTTTCTTATATTTATCCAAAGTTAACTTATTCTTATTTGGTTTCTGAACATCATGTAAATCAATTAAGTTATCATCATCATCATCGTCTTTACCATTTGAATTTTTATTTGGGAAAATGAAATCATTAATATATTTTTCTTTTAAGTTTAAACGAACATCATTTGATTCACCAGTATCATAATCAAAAGTTTTTTTTTCAACGGTTAGATCAGAACTATTTTTTAATTTACCAGTCCATCTAATTCTTAGAGAAGGAGTTTTATTTAATTGCTTTAGTAATTTATTGTTGTACAATTCAAAATGGCTATTATCAAAATATAAAGACGAAATAATTGGATCAGCTGAATATTCATCATCATCATCATCATTTAAATTGTTATTATAAATTAAAACAGGTAAATGTCTTAAAATGGTTGTCTTAATTTCTGTCAAATTATCAGGATGGATCCAGAATTTCAAGACTTTGAAATGTGAATCTTTGGTGTTGGAAGATGCATGCAAAGAAGCATTTGGAGTTGAAGATAATTTACCAGAACTCGAAAGCTTATTAAATGAATTCTGCAAAGAAGTTGATAATGAGTTGGATTCCATTTGTTCTCTAATAAAAGAATACAAAGTGGAAATTCTATATAAATACGGAGAAGTATCCTCAGAAATATTGTTTAATGGTAAATCCTTTAATCTAACATTTAATAAAGCTTTAACAGAATAGCCTTTATGTAAACGATCATGTTTCTTAACAATTTTGATGAATCCAGTAAAATTTAATCTTGCAAAATGATCCAATTCATTTGCTAATGATAATAAATCTTCAAGCTTCTTTTGGAAAGCTGTTGTGTCAAAATTTGAGCTCTTGTTACCACTTGCAATTGATTCAATATATTTTTCAGATTGTGATTCTAATCGAGAAATTTCGTCGTCTAATTGTTTATATTTGGAAAGTTGGAAAGTATAAACCTTTTCTAGTTCTTTATCTAAAAGAGTAGCAAACTCAGATTCATCTCGTTCAGTCCATGCATTGCTGGAACCATCATTTGAAGATAAGACATTTTCTTTTAGAAGTCTCTTCAAGGCATCATAGTTAATATAGTATTCCTTCCACGGAGTATAAATCTCGTTTTGTAATTTGACGCCAAACAGCATAACTGGTAATAACTAATTAGTTAATTAATTACAGAATATGGACTGAAAAAAAATTATGCAGAATTATCGTCCATTAAATACGAACAGAGATGATGGTAAATCAATAAAAGCAGCAATTTCTAATTCCCTTATTTTTTACGCACGTGCTTTACCACGGCCCAGTTTTATTATACAATTTGATCAGTCACGTGTTATAATATATTCATGGTGTACAGATGTACAAGTTTCGTGTTTTTTCAAATTTAATACGTTTTCGCTTATTTCAATTTCGAAGGATCATTAGAAACTAAATGATTGATTTTACGTTTTTTGTGGACGTTTTTTTATACGATTACTGTATTTATTATAATCGTTATGTCATCATTATCATCGTTGCTTAATCCCCCTTCTACCACTCAGAATTCAAAGGATAAAGTTGGGGATACTAAATCTAAGATAACCACCACGGATTCAGCTATACATTCGGATAATAATAATAATAATGCCACAGAAACAGCAGCACCTACTAAAAAGGAATCCAAAAGGAAGAGAAAGTTTTTTTTAAAAGATAGTCAAAAGGATGCAGAACCTCGTGATAACAAAAATTATCAAACTTTGCTGATAAATTCAAGATCAAGGCATTTAAAGAAAAATGATGGTGAACCATATTGGAGGAATGAAATTCAATTTGAGTTTCTAATGAGATTATTTTTTAATTATAAAAGAGTTTTTAAAAACCCTTACTTTGGTACATCAGAAGGTTTTGATTGGCCAGATCATTTTAAGTCATTCAAAGATGAAAATGGTAATTTATGTCAGAATGATGGTGAACATTTAACATTTTTTGAGTTATATCTTATTACACTATTAAAATCTAGTAAAATTTCCAAGATATTAAAGGCAAGGCTAATGCTAGATATTAATTATGCTTTAAATTTTTCAATTATTTGTTTATTAGTTAATATTGGTAGACTAAATACAACTGTTAATTTTGATCACGAAATGAAATCGCAATTCAGAACCTATCATTCCATTCCTTCATTACAAGTGGGTAACCACCTTCAAATAATTGAAAGATATTACCAAATCCAGGAAAGTTCACAAAAATTATTTAATGACGAAGAAACGGGGACAAATAATAATAATAACAATATTTCGGACGATGCCGAATCACTCAAAGATGAGAATATTAATTCAAATAGTTCGATTAGAGGTGGAAGTGGTTATACAATGACAACTGTCAAACAGTTACAAGATACTCCACGAATTAAATCAATCTTAAAATCAATAAATGATTTAAATACCGTCATTCCAAAATCTTTTAAAGAATTTATTGTGGGGACTTCAGATGGTAATAAATTTGATTTAAATATTATAAGTTTAACTTTCTTATTATGTGTTCATGAATTTGATATTGGTAGATCTTTCTTCCCTAATGCTGTGCAATTATCAACAACCGAGCTCAATGAATTAAAGTCACAAAATAAGCCCATTAGTACTGGTTCTTTATTCAATGATATCTGGCTAAGACCTGATTTTAAACCCATAGATAAAGTTAATAGATTTTTATGGTTGATTTATTTATTTAAAGAAACAAGTTTTCAAATTGATAAACTGATTAAAAATCCTTTCAACAAAGAAGATCAATTATTTCATTTGTATTCGTTGAATTCTGATGCAAACTTAGCTGCAGAGATAACCTCTGAAAATCACTTTCTAACTCACAAGGCACGACAAGTCATCCCTGATTTACATTTTCAAGATTCAAATGAACCAATAGACCCGTTGGTCAATGATTTTGATACTCCTGATGAAGTTGAATTTGCAGGTCATATGAAAAGATTACGGACTGAGTTTGTAGATTTTGAAAATCAAGGTCGTGATGATTCTAAAAAAGATGAGTATTATGAATATGTTGATGAAACTGATGAATCTGAAAATAATGACCATCAACAACAAGTTCTTTCGGAACAGGATCAATTGAATTCACAGCAAGCATTATTACAACCACAACCGATATTAGCATCATTTAATCAAAATTATAGCCAGAATGAGGATTACAAATTTAACTCTCATTCTAACTCCAATTCACATTCAACGGATGTATTTAATAGTTATGATAATTCGAATACATTAAGTCCTGTATTAGAGAGTGCCATTAATGCTGCAACTTGTAATACAGCTTTTAAAAAACGTAAATCAAGGCTAACAACAGTGGAAGCGGGAGCCGCTGATCCTTTATCATTGTTACAGTACGATGAAGCAAACAATAGTACAAATAAAAAGAAAAAACGAGTGAAAAAACCAATTATTGAATTACCTATCAGATTAAATACCAAAGAGGTGGAAAATTTATTGAATAGTGAAATTAAATCAATCAATTCCAATTCCAAAAATGCAGTTATGAAAAGACAGAGGAACAGAATTGTTGGTGAATTTTTAATGGATATGTTTAATTACAAAATTACCAAATTCAAAAGTCTTAGATTAAAAGAAGGCAATTGGAAAAATTGGATCCTAAATGGACAGCATGATATGAATTTGCTAATTGAGAGAGATACTATTGATAATGAAAATATAGTCAGTGAACATGAAAATGTTTCTGAAGATAGGGATGCAGAAGATACTGACTTAAAATCCAAATTTAATTACGGAAATTTTGGCGAGTTGAAAATCACTCTATTCAAAGCTTTTACAAAGATTAATAACGTCATCAATGCTAGAGAAATCATACTAAGAAATGAAAAGGATGAAAAGGATGAAGCCAAAGAGTCTGCCTTTTTAGACGATATATTTAGTAAGATATAGCTTTTTTTATTTATGTTTCTAGTATTTTTTTTTTTTGAATATAATATACGGAGTAAAATACAAAATTAGACAACTTCAATACTAACCACGGAGTTGCCTCTTACAACACATTGCCCAATTTTAATAACTTCGTCTAACTCACCTTTCTTCTTTTTGGTTTTTAATTCGACACAATCTGAAAGATTCAAATTTAAAAAAAAATCATATCCCGTAAGGTTCCCTTGTATTATTCTTGTACCATTCAACTGAATCTTAAGTGTTTTATCTAAGTACTGCTTGAGTTCTGGAACTGACACCATATTAACTTTATTCTTAACGTCTATTGATAAATTTAGCAAATTGATTAGAAATGAAAAGTGCAAATGAAAGAAAAATATTTTTGTAGCGGTTGTTTTTGTTGCCCATTTTTAAGTTCAAGCGATCAAACAATAATAAAACACTTAATAAAATTAAATGTCTTCCCCATTTGTATCTGAGGGCGAAGGTAATGAAGAAGTAGAAAATAATGATTATGATATCGAATTGGTGAAGGAGTTTGAATTAAGAAAGCAAGAATTAGTCACTCTGCGATCTAAATTACAGAAGCGGCTATCAGTTGCAAATACAACATATTTCAGCTGGCAAGATTACCAACTAGTAATATCCTCATTGGAAAAACATGCAAGAATACCATCATTTGATTTTGATAAAAGATTGGAATATATTAAAATGTTTTGTCCTGATATGCAAATTGAATCAATTTCACGAGAGGACAATGAATTGTCGTTCCTCTTAAACTTTCCAAAATTATTCCAATTTCAAGTTCACTTATGGTTTAATGAAGAAAGTACTGTGAATGATTTAAAAATTCTTCACATAAGCGGCGTTTGTCCCGAGTTAGATCTTGTTGATGCTTTAGTAAAGTCTACTTCTGAATTAAAGGATATTTCTATGTTTATCTCAACTATGAATGCCTACGTTAAATTATATAAACTTCGGTCAAATACATGGACAGAGCTTTTGCATGATTTCATCTTAATTAAAGAATTAAATCATATTAATGACTACCAACTAGATCGATTTAAAGGAGATGATCTTAACTTATTAGCATACATGTTATTTAAGAATAAATCATTCATAGAATTGGAATTTCCAGAAAAGACTTTGGTGATAAATTGGTCTATACAGTTTGATACAGTAAACAATAACATGGTATCCTCTGATGCAATTTCTAGATTCCAAGCAAACCTAATTATAAATAAAAATAAACGAGATGATTCTTCAATAATATCGCATAACTTAACATCTCTATTCAATGGATTGATTAAATCGGATGGTATACGTATAGCAACCAACCGAATACTTCAAAACATCTAATATAAAATTATATATTATGTAAGCTGTATACTATGACATTTGTACTCTCAATATCTGTACTCCATTTCCAATCCAGCCTTTTTAAATCCACATTTAATATAAAAGCCTTCATTTTTAGCATCGCAATCCAAAATTACTTTATAGCATTCGCTTTCAGAGCCAACTTTCATTAAATATCTGATTAAATATAAACCCAATTTATTACCCTGTTGATCAGGTCTGACAGAAATATCTTCAATATGACCAACCTTACCACATCTATGTATCAGTTTCAATTCCACTATAATAGTTCCAATGGCGACAACTTCATTTAATTGATTGACTATAACATAGACATTGTATAAGCCATTGGAGGAATTCCAGGTTTCAACAACTGATTTAAATTCTTCTTCACTTATATCACCAACTGTGGTTAATGTGGCTAAAGTAACTAACACGCCATTATAATAGTCTGAATATTGGATTCTACGAATACTGTAACCTTCAGGTAAATCAAGTAATTCAACAGTCATTATAGAGTTATAAACAAACTTGGTATTCCATATGTTGTAGAATTTTGAGTGTAATTGTAACCCAGATATAGAATAGAGTGCGAATAATAATAAAAACTTTAGATGGATTTATTCACTTTTGCATTTTCACATTTTTATTTCTGCTCATTACCTATGGTATTTACTCATGTTTTATAAAATTATAAATCTTTATGATATTAAGCAAATAAACAATTAAAAAAAACTAAAGCTGAATGGTAAATCAATTCTGGATAAATATTCTATTACAAGGCTACTTTGGTTCAACATTATATCTCATTCTAATACCCATAGCAGACAATTCCGAGTCTAAATATTTTAAAACAAATGGAATTGCAACTGTGGTGGTATTACTTCCACCAACAAATTTATTACCAGTACCATCTTCCCAGACATCCATATCTTCAACCTTTCTTCTACCTTCAATTTTTTCTGCACAGCGTCTACATCTGACTGTTGCACCGCTTCCAATTCTCGGAACACTCAGTTGGGTACTTAGTAGGGAACCACAAGATCTACATATAGATGCATGAGTATAATCTGAACAATTCAATAATCTATCTTGTAATAGGTATGAAGTACCATGACCAATCAATGCATCTCTTTCCATTTCACCAACTCTGATACCACCATGTCTTTTTCTACCTTTAACGGGCTGCATTGTCAAAGAATTAACAGGACCTGTAGATCTGACCTGAAATTTATCATTAACCATATGTCTCAATCTTTGATAATAGACAACACCAATATAAATATCCGCTCTCAATTCTTCACCTGTAGCACCAGAATATAATGGTTCATTACCATGGTAGTTATATCCCGCTTTAGCCAGTTGATCACCAAAGAAATCAGCCGGAGTATCATCTTCACTAAATTTCCACGGAGTAGCATCTTGTGCAATACCGTGTAATGCACCAGCTTTACCTGCTAATGATTCAACAAACATACCAATAGTCATTCTCGATGGGAAAGCATGGGGATTAATAATAACATCTGGCTGAATACCAGTCTCACTGAATGGCATATCAATTTGTGGCCATTTACGAGAACAGACACCTTTCTGTCCATGCCTTGAGGAAAATTTATCACCAATTAATGGTTGTCTTGTAATTCTATATTTAATTGTAATTTGTTGGCACTCTGAAGTACCATTATCATCGCTGATTAATTTAACTTCTTCAATAAACGCTGGTTCTGAAGAATGGTAAGTTTTAATCTTGGTCTTACCTAAAACTTCATCATAATATGCACAAATTGGATCACCTTCCTCAACATGAACACCAATATTTGGTAAGCCGTCATCATCTAATTTGTTTTTCCATTCTTCTGGCCACTGGTCTGAACCAAAACCAAAATGCTGAGTGATTGGGTCGTTTCTTCTACGATCCATGCCTAAGTCAACTTTTTCAACTTTATAAACAACACCATATGCAAAACCACGTTCATCTGCACTTTTATTAATAATCATCGCATCATCCATATCATACCCAGTATATGAAATAACAGCAACGACTGCGTTTGTACCATTAGGGAAATTATCCATACCATATTCATCATATAAATTAGCCTTAACTATTGGAGTTTGACCAGCCTGTAATCTATATAATTTATTATCTGATCTGTGACATAAAGCAACACCCGGGGTACCCATAGTCTGTTTACCCATTTGGCATTGATACATATTTCTTGGAGATTGATTGAAATCTGAAAATGGTGTTAAATTAGCTAAAATTGATAAAATATTAGTTGGAGAAAATTCAACATGTGAATGGACATTACTTTCAATTTCAGCTGGAACAACAGCAATATCCATAAACACCTGTTCAAATGGGCCAATTATATCACTTTTATCTAAAGGTAAGTATCGCACAGGCCTAATCATACGTGATCTGCCTCCAAATAAGTATAAACCTGGATATTGACCATGAGATGATGGCGGAACATAACCAATTTCTAATTCTAATGGAATACCGTTCTTTGAAGACTCGACTTTCCAATATCTTAAAGTATCTGCAACAATTTTACCTTGTTTATGAGAACACCAACCAATAATCTTACCGTCTAATTGCACGCAACAAACATCCGGACCTGAAATTGAAACCATTGACGATGTTGGAGCAACACCTAATTTATACAAAGCATCTGGAACTTTTGAAGAATCCACATCTTGGGTAGTGATTTCACATTTATGAGCCAAATGGTTCAATAAACCACATGGAGATCCATCGGGGGTGTGAACAGGGCATAAAAATCCCCAGGATTCTGGTAATAATTTACGAACAGTTGTAGTTTTTAATTGGGCAAAAAAAGAACCTCTATGAACCATTCTGAAATGAGAAATAAATCTGTGGAAATTAATTTTCTCAGCAACAACTGTATAACCACTAACCTGTTGTAAATCTAAACCAGATTGTGAAACTAAATTACCTGTTGACAAAAAATATTGTAATTTTTGACCGATATTCTCGTTGATTCTCGTGAAAACTCTCGTCATATACTTTCTATCGTGGAAATTGACCGCAATACCTCTATTTAAATCTGATTGAACTTGTAATCTTATGGATTGTAAATATTCATCAATTTTTTCTTTCAAAATCATACCATACAAGAAACCGCCTAATAATATTTCTTGATGTTGAGTTGCATCTGGGTTATCTGGAGAGCAATCACCAGCAACGATGGCATATAATTTTCTAATCATAAACAATAACATTCTAAACTTATCTTCATTGTTATTCAAGTGAACCAAAACAATTCTATCTAAAACTTCTCTACCAACATCGATATCATTAACATCTGGAGTTGCACCAAAGACAATTCTAAATTTATTACCTAAATATGCTAGAGCCTCATTATTTGAATTTAATCTATAACGCTTGAAAGTTCTCAACAAGAGTTCCAAACGATCTGTCAGAAAAGAATTTTCAACATCTGCACCAACAATACCATCAAAGATTTCTCTATCGGAAGTTTCAATTAAAGCCTTTAAAATTAGAGTAACTGGAACCAAATACTCATTCTTTCTCCATGAGAATCTGAATGTAACATTACCATCATTTAGGTAATGCAAAACGTTGGTTTGAGAAGATTGATCAGGTCTAACAGATCTCATTTGGACACCGAAATGAGAATAAGAAGCCCCTCTGTTGGCAAATGACGGTCTAATAATGGCCATTGGGTGATTTCTTCTTTGAACAATCAACATACGAATCAATTTTTCAATACCATTAACAATAAAATAACCTCCTAATTCATCAGATTCTTCTCTATGACTAACTAATTGATCTGGTGTTAATCCCTGTAAATGGCATCTATTGGATTGAACCATGACTGGTAATTGACCTGCATCTCTAATTTCAGTAAACTCTTCACCATCATTAACAGACCATGAAACTTTCAGCAACAATCTACCTTTGTAAGTTGATAATCTTTCTCTGCACTCTGCAGGGTAAGTATTTCTGTTGATTGAAAGTTTATCTGAAGGTGGAACAGATGGTTTTGCAATTTGAACAGAATCCACTCTAATTTTTAATTTGTTGTTGCCAATTTTTGTCGCATCAGGTGAGTCAAATATCGTTTTATAACCAATGTCTTTAACAGCTGTATTTAAAATTGAATTCTCGTTACCTTCGGTTAAAGCATTAAACGATCCGACATGAGGTTTAACTGCTTGGTATAATAATGGGAAAGCCGATTTATCAGTGGGCGGATTTTTAAAACGATTTTCTCTCTCGAGAGTTCTGAACTGAGCTTTAGTCATGATCGACTTTAATTACACTTAATATGAACAAGAAAAAAGATTAAAAAGATTAAAGTAAACGAAAACGTAGTAAATGTCGTATTGTAAAATTTTCAGACAAAAAATTTTTTATATAATTTTTTTAATTTTTCAAAATCTTCATTACGTAATCAATAATGCACGTGACTGTAAAGATCCGGGTAAATATACTACACGTGACAAGGTTTTCATTTTTAGTTTTTTTTGTTTTTGGGAAAAAGTTCAGGACCGATTTACGGCCCTGTTTACTAAACGACCGAAACGAAATTTTTCACATGCGGTAATAATAAAAATTTTCAGATGAATCATCGATTATTTTCACATGAATTTCTTCGTAAAGGTTATAGACAACTTTTTTTTTTTTTGGAGGTTAATGCTTTCTTTCATTCTTTAACCTTAATATAAAACAACTATGAAAGTCACCGACAAACTATCCCAAGCCCACAGTGATGAAAATGCTCCTGCTACTTTTTCATTTGAGTTTTTCACTCCAAAAACTACTCAAGGTGTTCAAAATTTATATGATAGAATGGATAGAATGTATGAATTGAACCCGCTGTTTATTGATATCACTTGGAATGCAGGTGGAAGATTATCAACACTAACCTCTGAAATGGTTCAAACTACTTCAACGGTTTTAGGTTTAGAGACTTGTATGCATTTAACTTGTACGAATATGCCATTAAAATTGATTGATGATGCTTTACAAAGTGCATATAATGGGGGTTGTCAAAACATTCTTGCATTAAGAGGAGACCCTCCATTAGATGGTTCAGAATCTACAGGTGATTTCAATTATGCAAAAGACTTAATTAATCACATTCGTGATAAATATGGAGATTATTTTTGTATTGGAATTGCAGCTTATCCTGAAGGACATCCCGAGGAACCAGATTTTGATAAAACAATGAAATATTTGAAACAAAAGCAAGATGCAGGTGGAGACTTTATTGTTACTCAAATGTTTTATGATATTGATCGTTTTATCAATTGGTGTCATAAATGTAAAGAATATGGTATAACAATACCAATTATTCCAGGTATTATGCCCATTTCCAACTATGCTGCATTTTTACGTAGAGCTGAATGGTCTAATATTCACATTCCACGATCATTTATTGATAGGTTAGATCCTATAAAGGAAGATGATTTAAAGGTTAGAGAAGAAGGTACAAAAATTATAATCGAAATGTGTCAAGCATTATTAGATTCAAAAGTAATTAACCATTTACATTTTTATACTATGAATTTAGAAAAAGCAACATTGATGATCTTAGAAGGATTAAATTTAGTTACTAAACAACAATTAAATGATTTACTAATTCATAAAGAACAACCATGGAGAAAATCATTAAATCCATCAAGAGAAAATGAATCAGTCAGACCAATTTTTTGGCAAAATAGAAAGTTTTCCTACATTCAGCGTACAAGTGATTGGGATGAATTTCCAAATGGCAGATGGGGTGATTCAAGATCTCCTGCGTTTGGCTCAGTGGAATTGTGCGATCATGAGTTAATTAGACATTCTCCTAAAAAAATTATCGAGTTATGGGGAATACCTAATTCAGTTGAAGGCTTAGGCCAACTAATTATAAAATATTTACAAAATGATTTACAGTGTTTACCATGGTCAGATGGTAAAGTTTCAAAAGAAGGTGATATTATTAAATCAAAATTAATTCAATTGAACGAAGATGGAATTATTACTGTTAATTCTCAGCCATGCGTTAATGGTATCAAATCAAGTGATTTAGTGTACGGTTGGGGTCCAAAAAATGGTTATGTTTATCAAAAACAATATTTAGAATTTTTAATACCAATCTACAAGTTATCAGAGTTAGAATCAAAAATTAAAAAGATTAACGAACAATCGGGCTATAATGTCTTAACATATTTTGCCATTTCAGTAGATGGTGAACTAAAAACAAATGTTGAAGATGATAAGACAACTATTAATGCTGTCACCTGGGGTTGTTTTCCAGGTATGGAAGTTGTTCAACCTACAATTGTTGAAAAAATTTCATTTTTAGCTTGGAAGGATGAATTTTTTTCCATTTTAAAAAAATGGAGCAGTGTTTTAAATAACGATATTGATACAAATGGCAAAGAAGGTGCCAAATTTATTAATGAAGTGGTCAATAGTTATGCATTAGTTAATATCGTTGACAACGATTATGTTCATGGTGGAGATAGGATTTTTGAATTGTTCTGAATGAAAATCACATATACATAGGCACATATACACACAACCAAAGTTTTCTCCAAACCTTAGTTAAACATCAACTGTTTAAACTAAGAGAAATCCTAAATTCTTTTTTTTTTCACTATTTATTTGCAAGCTAACTTGCAACCCGCTTTTAGATATATATTCCAACATATACTCTTCTATAGTCCTTTTCTATCCTCAACGGAATGTTTTAATGAATTGTTTTTATAAAGTTTTAAAAGTTCAAGCATAAGATATAATTGATAAACAATGCGAAAATTTGTTTTGTAGCGGTAAAATTTTGCAGGGTCACAAACTTTTATAGTGTATATTTTTTCCCCAAATGAGTTCTTGTTTAATCTCTTACCCTAATATATTTCTATGTTTCAATGTTCCATATCTGGAGAGCCAACGGTTCATCCAGTACTTTCGTTAAAATCCCATAAAATTTTTGATCAAAATTTACTAACGACATATGTTTCGCAAAATTCACTTGATCCAATAACAAATGAGCCGATGACTCTGGATGATATTGTCAGTATCGATACCAATCCTAGTAGTATTGCAAATGTATCACTAAAAAATTCAGGTGAAACAGGTCAATTCTCAATTCCATCAATGCTAAGTATCTTTCAAAATGAATGGGATTCAATGGCTTTGGAAATCTTTGAATTACGTAAACAGTTAGACAGCGTTAAAAAGGAACTGAGTATGAGCTTGTATAGACAAGATGCTGCTGTTAAAGTAGCAGCTAAAGCAGTTAGGGAAAGAGATGAGGCAAGAGCAGCTTTGACAGAGTTAACTGGTAAATTGGGGGAGGATCAAGTTGATGTCCAAGATATAGAATCAGCACCACATGCGGGAGAAAGTGAACAGAGGGGCAACGTTGAAAGTGAGAATATAGAAACAATGAATGATGATAATTCTAAGATTAATGATTTACTAAGTTCTGAACATGAAAGGTTATTTAATATTCATAAGCAAGAGAACAAGGAAAGAAAAGGTAAAGTTGTAATTTCAAATAGTGAGGTTAGATTATTTAAGTTAGAGGCTGTTGGTGAAATATCAGGGGGTGCTAAGTCTACTGTGAAATTAGTAAAACTTAACTCTGCCAGAGACAAACTGATTGTTATTTATTCCGACGGCATTGGCGAAATTTATCAGTTGGTAAATGAAGGTTTTGAGAAATTACAATCATTTAAGAACAGTCCAAGATCGAAATTTTTTGTCAATTGGTTAACTGATAACGGTGGTTATGAAATTCCAATATTAGCGACTAAAGGAGAAGGTAGAATAGTTAATTTACTAAACAACGAATTGATTATTCAAGTAAATAAGAATGAAATCCAAGGTATTATTGTTCATCCATCGCTACCTTTAATTATTCTATTGGGATTATATCACTATAGCATAATTTTCAATAGTGAGGTTTTTTACAAATCCGAGAAATTCAGTAATAAATTAAATATTGGGGCAATTCATGCAGATGGTGTCTTATTGGCGTTTTCTTTTGCTGATCCAAAAATCAACAGTATTGAAATTCATGATATCGTTCAAAAAAAATTAATGTTAACAATTTCAGCTCCTGATTTTGTTGATCTGTCGGATAGTGTGGAGAAATTGATTTTTGCTTCAAATGGATATTCTTTAATAGTTGAATACACTCAACATATTGGTATTTTTGACTTACGTAAGGGGCAATTCCAAGCTGTCACTGAGAAGAAGTTGAAACATAACGGTTGTGCGTTTGTTGATCCTTCAAGCTCATTAATTTTTGATGGGCTCTATTATATGAAATACGAGAAAAAAAGTAAATCTTGGACTGAATTTTCAGAGATGGAATCCACCATTGAGCCGGTTGATGATTTACAGACTGTTGGAGAATTGGATGGAGGATATAGAGTTGTTGTTTCTAGTTCCAACCATGTTTTTATAGGTCAAATTAGATAATTGAGTTAGTATAATCAATTTGAATGTATTTATCTTTGTATTGATCCATTGTCGGTAAATTCGGAAAGACGAGAAGATTTTGTCGTTTGATTGAAAATGTGTCAAATTGAAGAGAGTTCTTGGCAGCATAAAGATCAAATATAAATTGAGCAATGTGAAAGAGTAAAAAGCTGGCCAGACAAAAAAGGAATTGAATAAGTATTGATTAAGTCATTGAGAAACCTTAAATAATCTAGAAAGGCTGAACATGAAAACTCTGATAATAATACTAAAATTCTGTAGTAAGTTATCAATTTCATCCCCTTTTCTTTCCCTGACTCTTTTCTACAATATTTGTCTTTTCCTTTATTCCCCTAACTGTTTCCAATATGAAGCGTCTGAATTCTTTGAAACGACTTACTGGTTTCTCGTTAAAAAAAAATTCTTATTCCGAAAAATTAATCAAAGATGCTACAAATGACACAAATTGGGGTCCAACAACAATAGAATTAAATGAACTTTCTCAGCTTTCTCGCCATGATCACGGTTTACAAATCATTAATAAAAAACTGAATAAGGAATTGAAGTCTAAAAATCCGATACAGATACTAAAGGCGTTGACTATTGTTCATTTTATTTTACAGACAGGTTCCAGTAATTTCTATAAATGGTTCAAATCAAATGAGATATACATCATTAAATGTTTGATCGAATATCAATGTAATACTGAAAAAAATGAAGAATTAGGTAATACATGTAAAAATATTAGAACTAAAGCTACAGAGATTTATAAAATGCTAGAAAGTAAAGAGTATTTAATGACGAAAAGACAAGATTTCAAAGTTTTAAGAATGGATATGAAATTACCAACCCCCAGGTCATCTCTGGATTTGCCACCTCCAAATTCAACATCATCCACAAATAATCGACAATCGAAATCTTTAGATTGCAGTAACAGTTCCCGAGTCAACTACTTTAACGAATACAATAGTAATGATCCTGGAGATAATAATTCTTCTATGTTACATAATTCCGGGAGTAGTAGTAACCATTGCAACAAAAATATGTTCTCCAATTTTTCATCTGAGAATGGATTAGGTTGTTCTGCCATCTGCAGTAATAATCTCGCAACCGATGATAATTGCGACAATAGTTACAACATAAAGAAGTTGGATAACATTATGGAAACTGAAGAAGATGGTTTATCTGATTCTATCGGACTTCCTTTAACCATCAATACACATAAAAGATCGAATTCCGGATTTTTAAGAAATACGACCAGTGTGCCTTTTAAGAGACAATTGTCTTCCAATAACCCGTTCAGAACAATGGCCTGAGATTACCTCTATAATACATTACTGCATTCATTTATAATCTACTCTTTTTTATATTTCGTATTTTCTTCTATTTTTTAATAATTAATTTAATGTTTCACTGATTAAATCCTTACATTAAAATTCGTAATAGTAATAATGATAAAATGGATCTAAACAAATTCCAAAAAATCGCGTCGAAATTCATCAACCTTTTTTTTTTGCTACAAGCTGTCTTTTTTCCTTCTTATAAACTGATAATATTAATTGTTTTGTTCTCTAGCGTTCTGTCAACAATGTTTTCTCTTTCCCAAAGGTTCCAGAATATCACGTCAACTATAACGACAGCAATTATGATTGCTGCTGCGTTGATAGCTACACAATCATATATTACTCTATATAGTACATCGCTTACATCCGCAAGTGTCACAATTCAAAATTCTATCAACTCTTTGAAAAATACAAGAAATTATGGAGGGTCAAGAAACCAGCCTAAGGAAAATATAAAGTTAAAGTTTAATATAGTTGCTGATTTCACACCATTATTCAATTGGAATACGAAGCAGATTTTTACCTACTTATACATCGAATATCCAACTTCTGAAAACGAAAAAACTGACAGCAATGATAACAAGGTTGTTATTTGGGATAGAATATTAACTGATAATCAAGGTTATATTAATTTCCGTAATTTAAAGTCTAAATACTCTGTTTGGGATTATGCTCCTCAGTTAGCCAATCGTGTGGGTCAATTAAAATTGGGTTATAATGTTCAGCCCTATATTGGGGGATTATATTGGGGGGAACTAGATTTAAATCAAACGTTTACTTTCCCTGAGTTAAAACTTTAATATGTGCTCAATTATTTAGAGAAATTTTATTATCTATACATTTATCTACAGTTTACTTGAATAATTAATATATATGCAGGCAATATTATACATCTTGGTATAAATCGACAGCGCCAACTTTGAAAGATTTATCTTTAAAAACATTAATACGTCCAAGTAATCCTTCTAATTTCATATTCTTTTCATTTTTCAATGAATTGATTTTTGTTCGTAACTCTCTTTTACGCTCAATTAGTTTCCTTACAACTTCTGTATTTTCAGTGTCTCTGATATCTTTCACAGTCTTTATCAATTCTTGCCTTATTTTATGTTCATGTTTTTTATAACAGCCATTCTTATCCACCCTCCAATAACTCATATGAATCATATGACTCCGAGCCATGTTCTTTTTGAGATTTCTCTTGTTTCTATAAAATGATTTTCTTAACCTTCTGTCTGAATAAAAATTCAAATACATTTTACGCATATTTGACATAATTGCTCCCAAATTTTTTAGAATATAATTGTTTGGTGAACTACGAATAGAACCAAGTAAATCTTCTTTCTGTTCTTTCGTCAATCTTCTATTCAATCCACGATTCAAATTTCTCATAACTTTGAAATAGACATTATTGTTAAATCTATAAATTGGATCTGAAATCCCAGGTAACTTGTCAGTTCTATGACGTAATTTCACCATCTTTAATTTTTTATTTTGAATATGATATGGTAGAATAAATTTATCAACAAAACTAACGGATTCTTCTAATAGATCAACTTTACCACTTAAAAACAATGCGGTCTCGTTTAAGTTGGCATTGGAAAAAACAATTCCTTTCTTAATCAATCGTTCTACAGTATCAATAATCGTATCCAATTTTTCCGTAATTGATAATTGTCTTAACCTATATTTCCAGATATCATAATGTGCTTTTTTCAACCAACTTGGAATCTTTACTCTCGAATCTTTAATGCTTTGAATTTTGTAATCATCATAACTTGCATTCAAATTTTTATCATGAAATCTAACCAATCTGTTTTCGGTAATTTGATCATAATCCCCTACAACTCCCTTCATTTTTGAGTCTTCAATTCGCTTTGTCAAAATATCAATATATCTCTCATAACATCCATCAAATTCAACCCATCTATTTTCCTCGCCGAGTATCAGTAATTCAATATTTAAAACATGTAAGTTATCCAACAAATTATCTTTTGAAGTTTCAACATACATTTCAAATAACCTTCTCGCTTCATAAACCCCTTTAAATCTTAAAATTGCTTTCATAACCAGTTTCAGTGACATTGGGTTCAAATCCTCTTCTAATTTACCAAACTTGTCTGTTTTTCTATGCATTAAAAATTCTTCCAACATTAAAATCGTCTTGTCAATATTTTCTCTAGCATATAACGAATTAGTAACATAACTTTGTAAAATCATAGCGTACATCTTAGGAGTAGGCATTACTCCATTTAATAAAGCAATTTTAACCAATTTAGAGGTCATCCATGGTCTCGACATTCTTAAATTACTAAATATCATTTGATTGAATAACATTGCAGGTAATTCATTTGTGTTTAATTTTTTCTTTATTTCCTCTAATTTTAATCTGATTCCAAAAGACCCACGAATTCTCACCCAGTAGCTCATATACATAATATAAGCTTTCATGTCAATTTCCTCAAAATGTAATCTTTCGCAACGATTCCAAAACTTTTCAAAAGTACGAACATCTCTATACTTCATCGCACTTTCTAATGCTAATAAAGTATCTTGATATGTAACCTCATCATCTTCCAGTTTTTCATATGTTTCCACAATAATGCTGAACCGATTGGCAAAGTAATGTGCCTTCATAATAAACCGTGAATCATTTCTACTAACATGCAATTTGAAAAGGGGATAATATTTAGTCAAAATCAATTCAATACTTTTATAATCACCCAACTGTGCTAGCTGAGTTAAAGCGGGTAAAAATTGCTGTTTAGTCAAATTTAGTCCCAATTGCGCTAATTCATCTAATAATCGTAAAACTGCATTAATATCTTTAGAGCTGGCGACTGCAGTTAACATCAGACCATATGATCTAGGAGTGAGTCTAATATGGTAGTGAGAATAAGCTGAAAACCATTGTAATGCTTCACTAAATGATTTTGTTTTAATGTATCCATAGATAATTGATGACAAAATTTTATCATCCGGAATAAATCCTCGCTTAAGATAGTTCTCCCACAATTCAAGCATGTATTTGGTGGCACCACGAGAAGCCAATGCTAAGAACATAGTAGCATATTGGCTTTTAGTTGTGATTTGGTCATTCTTAAATAAATCAGTGAATAATGTCTCTAATCGGCTCCACTCCTCATTTTTTGATAAAGTTAAAAATATGGTATCATAAGTTTCAACTGATACAAAACTTGAATCCTCAACAATACAATTATTCAAATGAGTTAGTGATTCCTTCCACAGCTTTTTGTTAACCAGGGCTTTGAAATACCCTATTTCGTCAGATCTTGTTATTGGTAATGCTAATGTTTTTTTCAAATTATAATATTCAAAAACTCTTGATTTCTCTTTGTTCCATTTGGTGACTGAATAAATTAGAATTGATAAAATTTTTGAATATTGCTCGTTTTCAATTAAATGCATCAAACTCTTGAAATTATCTGGAAGGTGGTAAAGGTTTTTGCGATGCAAATATCGGAGGAGATCTGGTATACTATCTTCCTTAATATACAACAATTCATTATTTTGGTAGCATTTAGTAAACCAAATATAGAAATTTGTTATATTATCATTGGGTAACGCGGAAAGTATTCTATACTTGAAGTTCAAATCATCACTGTGTAAATCTATAAAACCATTTATTAGTGAAATGTTATGCAGAAAATCTTCTGTTCTAAGATTTAAATATAATTGAGATATTAAAGAAGGTGTGTAAAAATGTCTTTTTTTCTGATTAATTGATGACATCATGTAATCCGCTAATTGGAATTTGAATTCTTTGCTGCTTGTGACTTTAGAAATCAATTTAGCACAAATATTTGAAATCATTATGTTTAATCCGTCTGAGTGATTGGATTTGAAATTTAATTCGAAGAAATCTAATACTTTTACAGTATTTACTAAATCGTCACAGTGGTTTAATTCCTTAAGCTTAATAAACAATTCGACGTTTCCTAATCTTGATAATTTATTTAAAAAATTTGGCATTTTTCTAGATCGAAAAATTTCATGAAGTTTTAAAATGTCATCCGGTGATCCATATTTATCCATTATAAGGATCAATTTTTCAACTTGTTGCATTTTAAAAAAAAGATCTGCATCTTCAAAAACTTCTAGTAACAACTGATATGCAAGTTTGTATAATCTATTATGGTATAACCAATCAAAAATGCTTCTAACTTTCGCAATTATATCTGGGGTGTAAAAATCTTTGTCTCGATTGAAAATCTTTAGATCATTGATCAATGCATCCAATTGTTTTTCACCTTTGTCCAAAAGTTCGTTAGGATCACAATCTCTATTAATTAAAACATCGAAATTGTTTTCAAAAAACCTTGTCCTTGTCGAAGTAAAATCTCTCTTAAAAAGCTGGAGATTTTTTTTCAGTACTATGATTTTTGAGATTGAAAATTTGCTTCGAAACGGAAATAAAAATGATTTCTCTATTGAACTTACGCTAGTTGTTGTGGTTGAATCTATAGTCGTCTTGGTTAATATCGTGGGTAAATTCAGGCACCACTTCAGCATTGAATCCCGTCGCTGTATGGACAAGAAGTCCAAGTATCGTTCAAATGCTAGTTTGACGTTGCTCATTATTAAGAGACAAGGATGATATTATGTGTGGGTTGGTCTATGAAAATGATTAAGTCTTGAATCCTTGTGTTTATTTGCACTGTAATATTAGTATGATTGTGATATTTGGTGATTAGTGAAAGAAAATTTCACCGGAATGAAAAAAAAAAAAAAACTTTCGTTTTTTTTTACTTTTTGCAACATCTACAGTAGCAATTTTTTACCTTTTTTAGTGGAGAACAGGTAAAATGGCTTATACTGACAGTAGAAGTAAAGACTCAAGGAGGTATATAAAGGGGAAACAGGGAAAGACCGATGATATCAAACGGGCTTTGACTCATAGAGCCAGGCTCCGTAAGAATTACTTCAAATTGTTAGAAAATGAAGGAGAAGACGTGCCTGCAAAGCCAACCTATGAAAGGAATGGACGTAGGACTTATGAAAAGAGGTACAGCTTTGAAGAAAATAAAGAAAAAGAACACAAAACTGATGATTCCCTAGGAGAACCGACTAGGAAACCTCTCACTTTTCAAGAGAGAATGGATATAAAAAAGGAGAGAAAACAAAGACAAAGACAAGAGAAATTGGAAAAAACAAGACTTAATTTGAAAACGATGAAAGAGAAGGAGTATCAAAGAAAGAAAAGCACGGAGAATTTGAAAGATTCGAGGACCAGAAAAGGACAACCTTTGATGGGTCCAAGAATCAACAATTTGTTAGATAAGATCAAAAAAGATCTTTAAACCTTTGTATATTTATAATTTTACATTTAATTTGGAATTCAATACTATAATAACGGCAAAAAATAAATTTTTTATACATGTTATACATTGATTTAAAGTAGAGTGAAATGTAAAAGTTTATCAATATCTTTACTTTGTAATTTATCTAACAACCCATCGATTCTAATAACATTATCCCCCGTCCAGTTACTGTTGCAGACTTCTTTTGGATCCAGTTCAACAACTCTTTTAATACCGTTGTTTTTCTCCATCGTTTTAAAAATATCATTCAACATCATAAACTTCTTATCTGTAATCCTGGTGAATAAATCGACTTGACCATTTAATCCCACTGTAATAAATCTGTCGTCTCTATAGCTTGGATCATCTGTCAATTTTGGATCAAAATCTCTTTCTTTGAAATTCATCCAAGGTGGGAAAAAAAAACATTTGGCAACTTTTGGAATATAGCTCAGTTTAGCACGGGACACTATTCTACCTCCATCAGTAACTCCAATTTGGTCTTGCAAAAAAATTGTGCAAACACTCTGTGTCTTCTTATCGCCAACGGTTAAAAAGAGGGAAGACTCATTATTGGAAATATCTTTTCGGAATACAACATCGGATGTCAAGCATTTGGGTTCAATTCCTGTGGCTTTATAACTAAAATCATAATCAGTATCTGATTTAGAAGGATTGTGAGCTAGTAACTGAAATGAATCATTAAGTGTGACAACAACTATATTTCCTGAATAAGGATCAACAAAAATTCCCTTAATTTCAGAATTAAATCTTTCCACTTCGTGAATTGATTCCATAATACTTCTTGAAGTTGAATATTTTTTGAAGACCAATCTTTCACCTGTTCCATAAAGTACAGTACCATCTTCAAGCTGATTAATACATGTGACAGGTTCGTGTTCTTCCCATTCAGTCAATAAATTCAATTTAACAATACCTTTTTCTTTCTTCATACTAAACATCTTAACGCATCCTGACCCATTTCCAACTCTGCATCCAACTGCTAAATTTCTATGAAATGAATCCGCTGATTGTTTATGAGGGACTATCCATTCATGAATACAAATTGGATATTCTTCTTCTCGAAATAAAATTAGTTCTTTCATGTTGTTTTCTAGAACTTTCTTAGATTTATGATCAACAAATATTAACTTATCATCCACTTTGGGATTCTCAATTACCGGAATAACAATAAACAATGTACTGAATTCACAATAAAACATTTTTAAGCATGACTTATCCAGTGAAATCTTTTTCACTGCAGTAGACTGATAATCAGATACAAATAATGCACATAATTTATCTCCTCTAACGGCTAAAAATCTATCTTTTAGTGAACTTTTTTGCTTGATATAAACACCACAATTAAAACCTCTGTCGGTAATTTCGTTAACCAAAACTCGTTCAGGATAATAAGATTTATTTAAATCTAACTTCCATAATCCTTTGCATGATAAATATATCTTTTTTGGATCTTCAGTGGTAATTATATCTAGGGGATATGTGTCTCCCACTTTGATGCAATCTAATATTTCAAAGCCATTTTTAAACAATGCTATAATATATTCCCCATTTCTAGAAGTTAACAAGTATATATCATCAATGATATGAATAAATAAATGAGGGTGCATAAATGCATGCCCTTGCATTACCTTGGTATTTAGGTCAACTGTCATAGTAGTATCACCAAATATATAGAGGTTATTGGCATCTGTGCCAACAACAAGGCAATATTTTTCTTTTTTTTTCAAAAATTGAATCATTGTCGGTAAACCTTTAAGTTCATTTGAAATTTTTCTATCATTATTAATGTCAAATATTTCGATACTATCATTTTTTTCCTCACATCTGATTTCAAAAAGTGCAAACTCAATCTTGAAGATTCCATCCACTTCGATTTCATAAAAAACTGCAAATATATTGTCATAAGACGCCGCTAGAAGAACATCGTATGGTAGCTTGAAAATTTCAACCTTTGAATATTGAGAAAAATCACCGATTTTCATCATGGTTTTGGTAATTTGAGCTTGGTACCCATTCTTAAGTTGGGTAAAATGGATAGTTTCTTCGTATGTTAAACCATCTGGAAGTCTAACAAACTCGCTATTTGAAACATTCTCTTCTTCACTGTCGAGATCCATTTTATCCAAATCTTCTGGATTATAATTCACATTGTAATGAATGAGACACGAACTTAAAGGACCTGACAAAATCACATATAACAATCCATTTATTTCAAACTTGAACATTTTTTCAACTCCATAACAATTCATAATAGGGTCACTTTTTTCAGCAACATAACCCTTCTTCAAATTCATCAAAGCACTTCTCTTACCATATCTAGCAATGCCCCAAAATTCTTGGGATGAACATTCAATTGTATTCTTAGCAGATAACGAATTAACAATTTTGAAATCAAACATTGGAAAAGAGTTCAAGGAACTTCCATAATCTTCTAAATATTTTAATGAGAACCAACTTGATCTTAGGGTATCATTTTTTTCCACTAGCTCAATTTTCCTTAAATCTGTAAACCCCATTTCATTTGAATACACCAAATCAAAAGCATAAGTGCAATCACCCGTTTGACCAATTTCTTCTAAGCTGAATAATGAAAATGTTGTTGGTTGAGAAAACATTTTTCTTAATTTAATGGACCATTCTTGTTTTTTCGTATTGCAAAAAACCTCCAGAAGATACATTGAAGGGGAGAATTCTGTGGATATTAAAATCTGATCGTATATGACAGATTCCTCGTTATATTCTGAACATGGCATACAGGTTATCTTACTTTTCGGCATATAAAATGCATTTGGTTTGATTATGTCGTCATGATTTGGTCTTATACTCGGATATTTTAAACTTGCCTCATCAATGCCACCACTGGACAATAGATAGCATAATCCTCTAACAATACACCCTGTAGGTTGTAAAAACAAAATAGATTTTGTAAATTCTAAAGGAACAACAAAAAGTGGCACTTCAAAAGTATTCCTTAATAAATGTGTGTGGTTCAAAAGCTTTTTATTCTGTTCATTAAACAATTGAGTGACCTGAAGTTCTAAAATCTTTTTATGGGTACATATTAAACGTAAAAATATCTGATATTGTCTATTAATTTGTAGAAAGCATGTTCTCAATATCACACCTTCGCATCCTAAGTTCGACCGTAACCTTATTCTAGGTATTTGATTTTTATCAAATTGAACGTCATAAAGACTTGTAATTTCAATAAAAGAACTCATTGCAATTAGATTACCAAAATGGTTTGTAAAAATCTGGTAGCCTGGTTGAATGACTGCTGGGGCATTCTCTAAATAAAAATGGCAGTTGTGATTAAGCACAATAATTGGCTCGAAGTTGTCATATTCAATTGAAACCATTCTCAGCATCAACATATAACCTGTTTCCAGTACGATTATCAATGTATCTTCTTTACTCTGATCATTGGATTTTAGCACAGACGCACTTATAATGGGAAAATAAAAGTCAAAGACTTCGCCATTATTGATTGAAATAGATGTAGTAAAAACGAAGATATTTGCATTCAGTATTTCTTCTTCTAGTTCAGCATCTAGACTTGTTTTTTTAGATTCAATTGTTTTTCTATTGGATCTATTTAAAACTTCTTCTATTCCTTCGTCGTCATCATCAAAATCATACATTGAATCTCCTGCCGTCAGGAAATCATTCCATGATGATTCTGGTATCAGTCTGCATCTCTTTTTTATATTGTTTCGGCTATTTTGTTCTCCAAAATATCTATCATTGTTGATCGTACCATTTTGATTCTTCAAAACCCTAATCTTGAAATCATGGAAATAATGTGTAACTAGCTTGGATGGAAATATAGTCTTTTGTGTGTAATGAATTGAGTCCTGCTCAGACATTGGTTTAGTCGATATGCTTTGCAAGCTGTATAATAGTTTGTAAAAAAAATTTATAACTGTAGTGGTAATTATAGCAGGATTTGAAAAATTACTTCATCTCTGTTTACGCGATCATCCTGATCATTCATTCTCCAAGTTTACACGTTAATATCATACACCATTACACATTAAATAAAACAGAAGCTGACTATCTAGAAAGAGAGTTAGCGTATTCATACATTTTCTCAATTGCAACTGGTGCATCTTCATCCAAAGTTTCTGACAATTCAGATACAAACGACTTGTAATCGTTGGATTCCTTGTTAAGTTCCATGTGGTCTTTGATGTAATTAAACATAAAATTAACCAACGAATCTTCGACCATACCCAAATACTTTTCAATGATATCTTCAATTTTAACTTTGATTTTTGGTAACAATTCTTTGTTTGAGATGGGACTCTTTTCAGTTCCATTTTTGAATTTCACTTGTTCATGCTCAGTATTTGCTAAAGTCGGAACTGTTTTTTTCTTGAAAGATATCTTTAACGGTCTATCCTTCATGGAATCAGCCAGCGTCGTGGCAGCATTACTATTTTTATTATTTATGTTCTCTTTCTCTTCTTCCAATCTATCGAATTGGTCCAGTTTTTCCTCATCTATCTTAACCCTATTTCTAAACTTAAGATAATTGTTATGCTTAGTATAGTAATCAAAACTTGAGTCAATTTTATTGTTTTTGTCAATAACACCTTCTATAAATGATTCCATAAATTTTTTTCTCGCACGTGGAATATAATCTTCTAGATAAACACGATGTTTAACAACATTCAAGTAACTGATATGATTTTTTAGTCTAATCTGTTCTTTTTTTTTATATTGCATCAATCTGTAAAAGTATTCACTCTCGACTTTCTTCTTTATTTGAGCCTCTTGTAATTGCTCTAATTCATAATCACTGTATTCTTGAATACCCTCCTGATCTTCATCATTTTCCAGTTCTTCATCAAACTCATTGTCAATATCTAAAGCCAAAGCATTACTACTTTCAATCTTATTTAAATCATTAAATAATTGTTTTAATTTAATTCTTGATTTCCTTTTCTCTTTCAATAACCTTTTCTCCTTCTTCTCTTTTTCAACTTTTAGAACATGCAATCTAAAATCCATAACCTTCTGTTTAACATTTTCAACCATGTCTTGTGGAACATCAGTTAAATCTTTAGGATCGACTTGATAATTGTTGTATAATTTATTGAACTCATCAACTGGGTCATTCAATAATTCATACTCATTAGCTACTTTTTCTATTTTTTTTGAATAGTCAATGATTTTTTTCTGTAGCATTATGGTCGTTTTTTTTTCATCTCTAAGATTAAACATCTCATCTATTTTTTTAAAAACCTTATAATCTAGAATCTCTTTATTAATAATTTTTAAACATAATTCATCATCTTTTAATTTAATATCATTAATTAATTTTTTAAATAAATATAACCCCATGATATCTTCAAATTTAATATACACTACTCTTGAATCAACAATTGAATCAACGTCAACAAAACTCCATTTGAATTCCAAATTCAAAAAAACTTGTTCATTAGCATCCTTCCTTGAAACAACATATGTTTTTACCATCTTTAAAATTATGTAATTCAAAAATGATTCTACCAATGAGTTTTTACTTAAAATATACCCAGGTAAATTTTCCAAACAGACTTCTAGCACTTCACTCGATGTGTTGTCATTGCTATTATCAAATTCTTCTAATAAAATGAAGTTACTCAGCCTTTGGTTAATATCAATTTTAATATCATTACTATTAATATATCCGTTTTCTTGATCCATAATGATATCTTCCTCACTTTCTTCATCATTTCCTTCCTCTCCAGTAATTTGTTCGTCATATTCCAAGTTGTTGACCATTTTGCTATCTTTTATATCTCCCTCTGGATGATAATCATCCTCTTCTAATGAAATACCGTTAAATTTTAATAAATCTTCCAATCTTACAAATCCATTGAATTTTAAACTCTCAATTGTCTTTGATGAAGAATAAATTTCATCCAGCGTCTGGTCTATTAATTGCCTCGTTTTGAGGTTTTTCCCATGTTTCCCATTTTTTTCCTGTGTTGATAGCTTATAAATATCCGAGTGCTGATAGTTTTTAGGCTTCCTGTCGATTCCTGGATGGTAATATATGGAACGAGGCATCTGTATCGATAAGGAAAAGTCGAATCCAAACAAAAGAGAAAACTTCTGCAATTATTTTTTTGGTATTCCTCGCGTTTTTCCTACACTACCATATTTTGTTTCATGATTTCAATGGTTGACTATGTATTTTCTTAGTTAACTATAAAAGAGGCTAAAAGAACTAAATTCAAAAACACTAAAATTAAATTATGAAGGAAAGGATGGGTATATTTATCAGCCTGTGTTCTAATTACAATTAAAAAAATGAAAGAAAAAAAACTTTAGAACACAGCAATCAGCAGTGTGTAATTGAGCCAGCTCAAGATGGGGGCTATATATGAATCAAAATCATATGGCCCAAAAAAATGAAAACAAAATTGAAATAGAAAATAACGATATAAAGTGAACAAACCCCTTGTGTCAGATATTGTGCAATATTCAAGAATTGGAAACCTGTTTTAGTTCCGTATTTTCAAGTGCTCGTGGATCTGTTGGATCAACTTGTGGATCTGTTATAGTTGTTGGATTGTAGTATAAATAGAAAGGATACATTGCAGGCGGTGGTACACCTGTTGCTGATGGACTGTATCCTGGATAAGTGTAATAATAACCAGCAGAAGACGGTGGTTGGTTACCAACAGTTGAAGGATCAGGCATCATAGTCATCTGATTACCCAGATACGGCATATCTTTTGTGGGAACAAAATAATAATAAGGATATTGAAAAGCAGAATTAGGTGGCACCATATGATTCATTTCTCCATAAGTATTCAACTTAGAATTTTCACAGTATTCACCTTCGTCCATTGAACTGTAAGTGTATCCCGTTTTGGGACCGCCACTTGAGTAGGTGTAATTGCTTCGCATAGTAGATGTATCATGTTCATGTACATCACCCTTACTTGTCACAGGAGTAGAAGAGACATGGTTAAATTCATCAACTTTATCATTTTGATGATTTTTATCAACTAAAGCTTTAAATGAGGTATTTAAATTTTTCTTACTGCTATCTGAGGAGCCAAAATATGGACTGAAATGTGATAAAGAAGAATTATTTGGTTCAAACATTGATCTTTTGCTACTTGGGGCTGAGTTCATATTCTTGTTGGATTTATTATTCATATAATTAAAATTAAATCTTCTAGACGATGGAAATGATTGTTTTAACTTCATTGATGGGAACATTGCCGAATTTTGATTAGATTTATCATTAAAGCCATTATTGTCAAATCCTAAACCTCTATCAAATACAACAGATTTCATACCACCATTATTATTGGCAGAATGGCCCCCAAAATATGATTGGCGCCTTTTAAAATTAACAGGAGGCGGTGCCAAGTTCAATCTAAAGCCATTTTCTGAAGAATATTTTCTTTTGTAGTTATTATACATTTCACGGTATTGAACATGAATGGTTTTAAACTTGAACATCGAATGATTTTCCCTTTCAACTGCAGAAGCAGCCGCCTCTTTTGTCTTGAATTTGATAAATGCGAAATTACTTAATGGTCTATTAACTAAAATTGCTTCTTTAATTTTACCATGTTTTTCAAACCTTTCAATCAATTCTTCTTTGCTAATACGTGGATCTAGTTGGCCAACAAAAATTGAGTATCGATCGATAGTAACTTCAGGAACATCACTATATTCATCTTCTAAATTCTGTGCCCATTCAATATTCCAGCTTGCTTTCGTTTTTAAGTTGGCAAATGCACTGATTGCGTCTTGTCGATAAACAAATTTACAAAACCAATTTTTGTGAACACTTTTGGTTGAATCAACAATATTGAAACTATCGTTCACTGCAACTAATCTTTCAACTTCGCCAAATTTACTTAATAATTTGTTCATATTTCTAGATGTCATGCCTGTGCCACTAATCTGCATGTATAAAGTACGATTGACCCTGGCCTTTTCACATCTTACAGTTCTTCCATTCAAGATAGAATGTTGACCTTCAGCAATTGCCTTATCGGCATCTTTGTCATTCGCATATTGAACAAATGCATAAGGACGATTAGCAGGATCTCTTAAGACTTTAACCAAAGTAATTTCACCCCATTGTTTAAAATGAGAAGTGACTGATTGACAAAGGACGTCATCACTTAAATTTGATGACAAGCTAGCAACAAAAACACAAGCCGAAGGGCGACCTCTGACTTCCGATATCTGTTTCACTGACCCATCTATATCATCTGCATCATCTTCATCAAATGAAATAAAGTCACTAATAATTTTTTCTTCGACCTCTGAATCACCAGCTATAGCGCAATCAGAGTTATCCTCACATTTTGATGTTGAACCACCATCATCAGTTAAATCAACATCCAGCTGACTTCTTCTTGGATTTTTATCAATAGAATCGTAATCAGAATTTTCAGAACTTTCTGAAATGGATGACATATCATCAACGTCAATATCTTCTGGAACATCAAAACCACCAGAAGCATTTAAAACAATATCATTTGGAAAATCCAGATTCTGAATAGTTTTTTCAGACCTAACAATTGGAATTCTACTATGCTTATTCATACTCTATTTTTAGTAAAAATAATGAAAGAGAAATAATATAATTCTTGGGACAGATTTTGAAATTTCCTAAAATCAATTTTGCAGGAAACCCAGAATTAATCAACAAATAGAAACGTATATAAACCTTATATATCCTATAGAATCTATAAACTTGGGCAGTCTGAAGCAATATCTATGAATATTGATATATGTTAGTATAATGAAATGAGATGAAATGAAAAAAGAAACACTGAGACTACTCTGTTCGCATAAATATCCAAATCGTGCAAAAGTACATACATTAATTTTTTTGGAGAAGAGGTTTCTGTATTTATAAAACTCAGTAAACTTTTCTGTAGATTGTTATATTTGTCTTATGATTAAGTAAAGTAATGATTAGAATGATAGCTTTAACCGTAATTTGTAACTAATATGGCAAATGATTATAATTAATAGTAAAAAAAGGAATCAAAGGCGTAAGACAAGAAGAATAATGTGGAAAAGTGGTCAAGAAAGAAGAAAAGAGTGTTTAAATGGGCACTAACTGGAAAAGGGCAATATCTGATCGACATATGAAGCAATATGACATGTCCTAGCTAAGTGTGCAACAGTGCCCTGTTATTGTGGTACCCTCTTTGGTAATTTGAGAATTGACATGTCAAAAAATAAATCAAATCAAAAAAACAAAATTAGTATACACTAAAGGGACATATTATGGACTCCACATGAGCTCTTCAAATGGCTCAACAGAATTAAGAATAGCGTTGGTAGTAACAGTATTTGTTAAATTAACTTATTTCATTGGTATATTAATAAAGTCGTAAATTCTGTTGTTATGTATCACATCATACTCAATATTCTATAATTACTGATCAACCCGTGTATCAAAAGATGACGATCGATTGCCCAAAGTAGTGGATTGCCATCTTTGGAGTCTCCTTTTATAGTCTTGATAGATTATAAGCTGATGCATCAAGTTTAACGTTGAGTTATTATCAAATTATGATTGCTTTGCTTTACGAATATCATATGAAGATTTTGCTCTAGAAAGGGTAGCTCAGTTTTATTTGATTTGATTCTTTAACATGTTAATTGCCAATTCCAGGCACAAAATTTTACGTAGTCTCAAAAAAAAAGCTCTGTTATCATGCATCCGTGCACCTCTTAATTTAAAGCTGTTGAAAAAAAATTCAGTACATGAATCTGACATACAAACATAATTGTAAACTTTTTTTTTACATGTCATAAAGTATAAGCAGAGTTATAATGTTAGACTACAGAGCTAAATTTGTACTCGCTCCCATGGTTAGGATTGGTGAGCTTCCAACTAGGCTATTGGCTTTGAAATATGGTGCCGATTTGGTCTGGGGGCCTGAAATTGTTGATAAAAAAATTTTACTCTGTGAAAGAAAATATAATGAAAAATTACGTACCGTTGACTTCCTTACAATTAAAGGTAATAAAAAAATTCCGGGTGTTACAGATCTTGTTTTTAGAACATCCCGTGAGCTGGAAAAGGATAAACTGGTTTTTCAAATGGGTACAGCTAATCCAGAACTTGCTGTTAAGGCTGCCAAAATGATCGTTGATGATGTTGACGCTATTGATATTAACGCTGGGTGTCCAAAACATTTTTCTATTCATTCAGGTATGGGTGCTGCATTACTGAGTACACCTGACCTATTATGTGATATCTTAACATCGTTAGTGGAAAACGTAGGAAAACCAAACAACAAACCGATAAGTGTTAAAATTAGGCTCTTGTCCACTAAATCGGATACTTTAACACTTGTTTCTCGTTTGGTCAAGACGGGCATTTCCAATTTGACATTACATTGTCGTACTCGTGAAATGAGAAATAGGGAATCTCCAATTAGAGACTACGTCGAGGAAATTTTTCAGATATGTAAATGCAATAATGTTACATTTATCATTAACGGACAAATTAAAGACTATCAAGAATACGAATTATTGCAAAAGCAGTATGGAAGTGATGTTGGTTGCATGATAGCTTCTGCAGCCGAAATAAATCCAACTTGTTTTAATAAAAGTGGAATATTGCCTTGGCATACAACTGTTAAGGAATACTTAAAATTTTGCGACAAATTTGATAATTATAAAGCAAATACAAAATATTGTATTACTCGCATGATTCCTAATGATCGAAATGAAAACAAAATTTATCATTTGGTTTTGAAAGCTAAAACAGCCGAAGAATTCAAGGATATTATTATTAACAAAATGGATGATAATGGTAATTATATAGAATCACAGAAAAATGAAGACGCTGAAAATATTTTGGCAGCCAGTAAAAAGAGAAAAGCTAAAGAAGTTTTAGATGATATACCGCTGCTAGAAAAAAAGATGAAAGTTTGAATTTGGATAAGAAAATGAAAATATATTTATAAAGTTAATTTTAGATTGGTCTATTTTTTTCATCTTTTTTAGAAAAGTATATTCGTATGTACATGTTCTATTTATTTTGTTTTTTTATATATTCTTCATTTCAAACACCTACAAATCCCGGAGGTTTTGTTTCTTTATATTTTGAATCAAAATAACCCAGAACTTTATAAATTTTGCCCATGTCTCTTAATCCCTTACCTGTCAAACGTTTATAAGATTCTGTCAATTTCTTCTTCATTTCTTCATCATTCTCATACTTCGTCATTAATTGATCGATACGATACCCTAATCCCATTTCATTCAGCCAATCTCCTTGCTCTGCGACGTAAGTTTCAAAATTTAAATCCTTCAAAATTGATGACAAGTTACCAAAATCAACATCTATAGAAAGATCGACTTCACCAGGATCATTCAATGGATTTACAAATCTATGATCTTTAATACCACGCAGAGTATTAACAGGTATGGTGGTCGAGCCATAATCTATAGCCAAACCAGCACCTATATCAGAAGACTTGATAATTTCGGCCATTTCATAAATATAAGAATGTGATTCTGGGGAAACTTCAACTTCAGAATTAGTAAGTAAATTGTTAAATCTTGGTATCATTTTAGGTATAGCAGTACTTGCTGTAGCATAAGGCGCCTTAATGATTACAAACTCTGAATCTTTTTTATCAGTCAAATTATTAGAGGTTGTGGATTTGACACTCGATAATAATTCGTCCTTCTTATATTCTGGCCTAATATCCACAAGATATTCTCTCCAACCATTATCAGTTTTAATAAATTTATTCATTGGTAAGGCATCAAAAAATTCATGTGCTATGACAAAATTCATATAATTTTTGTCGTCCCCGAGATCTGGTTTATCATCTTTCAACCAAATAATCTCGTTACCCCATCTAGAAGTTGCCCTAAAACTAAATTCGTCCTTTTTCTCTAGTTTAGATTGTTTTGAATCACATAATGTTTTATATTGCTCTTGAATTAGAACATCGGATTTTTCAATGAAAACAATTTCAATTGGATTTTTATCTTTAATAAATCTATTCAATGTTCTCACTAAATCGTTCATTAAAGTACCTTTTCCGGGACCAAATTCTATTACCCTAAATTTTTTATCTTGAATTTTAAACATTTCTCTATTAAACGTTGCCTGATATTTCAATTGCGATAAAAATGTACTAAAAAACCATAAGCCACATATTTCACCGAACGTGGAACTAATTTCAGGAGAAGTAACAAAATCACCAGTTTTGGAATCCAATGGATTTCTCGTAGTATAATAACCATATTCTGGATTAACGAGACACTGTTTCATAAACCCTGAGATTGGAATTGGGCCTGTAGTCTTGATCATGTTTTTGATGATAATTGAAAGGTTTTCTGAATTCGATAATTTGGGATTTGAAACTGGTTCATTCTTCATACGCTCTGGAAGTAGCTCACCCTCGCCATCCAATATAAAATTTACAGTGGAAATCGGTTTACCATTAGCATCCAAAATCGTGGAAGTAGTGGTTTTACTGTCCTTGTCGTCTTTTGAAGCATTTGCATCAAGTTTACCATCTGAATCTAGCACAATTGATCTACACCATATCGTATTGGTAGCTATTAGTTTTGTGGTAGTTATTCTTGCTGAACTTTTTGAGATTAGTGATAGCATATTTCGTCGTTTTTAGTCTTAACACTAACAGCTTCGATATTGTAAAAAAAAAAATAAGAGTCAAGAAAACAGAACTAGGTAACTACCCGGCCCCACACGACATTTGTTTTCCTTTTTTTCGTTCCATTCCTTCCTCCTTCTGCACAACAAATTATTATAACCATTACAGAAGTTATTTATATAGTGCATTTGTGGCTGCTGTTTAGATATCCATTAGCGTTTCAGGTATTTATCCACAGAACTAGTGCCTCAATTAACAATCATTGATTTTTCATTTTATACTGATCACACTGTTACATTATTCTCATCCCAGCCTCATCTCATAGCAACCTTTATATCGTAACATTAAAAAGAGGTCTAGCATAATTGCCAGAATATAATAGTGAATTTACTAATTATGGTGTTTACAGATACATTTGATACCCAATTGGATGACTCGGACATTAGTTCAATTCAAATACTGCCAAATACAAATACAAACCCCACCACTTCCACCTCAGCCACTACCAGCACTACCCATAGATTTCCCACAAGATCACGTTCAATAATGTTTACGAGGACAGTTTCTGTGCTACGGAAATTTGTCAAATACATTGGGCCTGGTCTGATGGTTAGTGTGGCATACATGGATCCTGGTAATTTCAGTAGTAGTATAGCGTCTGCACAGTTCCAATATAAGTTACTATTTTCACTTGTTGTTTCAAATTTAATGGCTGGCTTTCTACAGATTCTTGCTGGTAAATTAGGTATTTGTACAGGTCAAGATTTAGCTTCAAATTGTAGGAAACATCTACCACCAACGTTAAATTATATAATATACGTGTTCGCGGAAATAGCGGTGATAGCAACGGATGTTGCAGAAATTATTGGCACTGCTATCGCTTTCAACATTATCTTTAATGTGCCACTCATAGTTGGTGTCTTATTAACCATCATTGATGTTTTGTTTGTTATAATGGCATATAGACCAGATGGTCCAATGCTTTTCTTGAGGCTTTTTGAGGGTGTGGTTAGCATTTTAGTTATGGGTACGGTTATTTGTTTTGCGATTGAATTAGCTAATGTTTCTTCATCTACAAATTGGGGGGATGTCTTTAAGGGTTTCTTACCATCTACGGTTATTTTCACAGATCTCAATGGATTATATTTATCTGCAGCATTATTGGGCAGTAACTTGATGCCTCACTCATTGTACTTAGGTTCCGGTGTTGTTCAGGCAAGAATGAAAGATTTTGATATACAAAAGGGGCACTATGTTCCACCGGCAAAAGCTAAAAGAAGTGGACTCTTTTTCTACTCAAATGAAGAAATCAGTGTCGATGCCGATGATGATGAAAGTAATGAGGATAAAACGTCTTATAAACCATCCATCGAGGCCATTGATGATACCATGAATTACACTATTGCAGAATTGATTGTATCCTTAGTCACTGTTGCTTTGTTTGTGAACGCTGCTATTTTAATTGTTGCTGGTTCAGCATTATCAGAACCGACAGATGATGATGGCGATGGTGCTTTAGAGACAGCGGATTTATTCACGTTACATCATTTATTAACAAGTCATTTGTCAAAGGCTGCGGGGACAATTTTTGCATTTGCACTATTATGTTCGGGTTTGTGTGGTGGTACCGTTGTTACTATTGCTGGTCAGTTAATAATGGAAGGTCACGCAAAAGTTTCTATCCCTCCAGGCTTAAAAAGAATCATTACACGTACAGTTGCGATCATACCATGTATTATTGTGGTTTTAACTAGTGGAAGAGAAGGTTTGAGCAGTGTTTTAAATGCATCCCAAGTTGTTTTATCTTTACTTTTACCTTTCGTCAGTGCTCCATTAATTTACTTCACATGTAGTAAGCATATCATGAAAGTTCAGTTATCTAATGAAATTGAAAATGAATTACACAGTATAGAATTGGATACTTTGAATATATTTGGTGATAGTCATGGTGAATATCGAGACTTGAACCATTTACCGGGCCCTGGTCATATTATGTTTTCAAGAGACGGGAACAAAAAATACAAAGATATGAGTAATGGTAAACTTACATCAGTTTTTGCAATTTTGGTTTGGGCGCTTATTACTTTTTTGAACTTTTGGTTATTAATCAGTATGGCTTTGGGTAGAGATGTTCCATTGTAATAATAACATTCATGTTTTAATTTGCATAAATATAGAACTATATAAACTATTAGATAATCCCTATATATTTTGAAGCGAAGGTTGAAAGTAAAAAAATTTCACGTAATCAGAATTATTGAGATTTATTCCGAAAAAAAGATTTTTATTAAAATTTTGGTTTTTAAATTTATCTTTGAAAATTGAACATCAATTATGTCAGACCTACATGAACTCTGTTACTTGAAAAGCAGACCTATAGTATATGATTACTATGTTCCAGAATTGAAAAAACTTTTGGAATCAGGTATTCCAGCTACTTACACCTTAGAAGAAGTGAATAATTATGAAAATAATATTGATTCAGATCCTCAAACAACCACTACTCCTATGCATTTGATATGTGAGTCGATTCCATTGGATGCAACAGAAGAAGAATCTAACGTCATTTTAGAAATGATGAATGAATTATGGTTGAATGGTGCAGGGTGGTGTTTGACAAATGATAAAGACGAAACTCCAGGTTGTGTTTTGTTGAGAAGAGGATTAAATGGTAGCAAATATTGGGAAAATATTGTTGATTCGGGTGTTCGTGCAGAAATATTATTGCGTAAAGTGCAAGATCCTAACGTTGAATTCTTAAGTGATGATGAAATTGAAGGAGATGACATGGAACAGAGCCAACAAGAAATCCCAGATTTGGTTGATGAAATAAAAGATGAAGAATTTAAACGAAAAGTTCAAGAGTTTAGGAAAGAATTATATGATGATCCTTCCAATACCACCGAAACTTATTTGAAAACCAAACTACAGTATAAAGATGGTGCATTGGTGACTGAAGAAAGGTCTGATGGTGTTATGATGCAATGGGAAGACACTTTAATGAAAGCTGGCTGCGATTCATTATTTAAATCCATAGAAAAGTTTGAAGAAGTTAATGTCCTAAATATTGGATTTGGTATGGGTATTATTGACACCATGATTCAGAATAAAAATCCAATTAAACATTATATAAGTGAAGCACATCCTGATGTGCTCTCAAAGATGAAAAGGGATGGATGGTATGAAAAGGATAATGTTGTGATCTTAGAAGGTAAATGGCAAGATACTTTACCACAGTTGCTAACCCAGGGTGTTTTCTTCGATGGTATTTACTATGACACATATAGTGAACATTATGAAGACATGGTAAATGACTTGTTTGATGTTGTCGTTGGGTTACTCAAACCACAAGGAATATTTTCTTTTTTTAATGGTTTAGGTGCTGATAGGTTAATATGTTACGAAGTTTACAAAAAAGTTGTAGACATAGATCTTTCGAACTATGGCTTAAATGTGAAGTTCAAAGAGATCATGGCCCCAAAATCAACCCTCGAGAAGAACGATGAAAATGAAGATTCTGTGTGGAAGGATATTAAGAGGGCATATTGGAGATGTCCTGTTTATTATCATCCAGAGGCATCTTTTATGTAGCTTACTGGGTAATGAGTAGTTGAAGTAATAAAAAAGTAGAAAAAATTTTTCCTCTCGCTCTCTTCAGATCTTCATTTGGCTTCCATAAGTAATTCTCTCTTTTCATAATTCGAACGAGATATTTTTTATTAACCATACAAACATCCATTATTATGTCTTTAGAATCATGTCTTGCCCTTCTTTCATTGCAAGAACCAAATCCTGAAGGTTCTTGTGAAGTCAAGTCACTAGTTTTTAAGCCGAAGACAGCTAAGACTCAAACTCCAATTCCAGTTATAGTCATTGCTTTACAATCAACCCAGACGCCATCCAATATTATTGCCAAAGCTGCAGCCGTCAAAGAACCAAGGTTGGCTAAAGATGATTTGACTGTAGAATTTTTTGGTACTCCAGCAAAAGAATTTTCTATCGCTGCTTTGAATAATAATCATAAAGATGGTAAGGTTAAGATCATGATTGATTCCAACATTGTTGACTCCGAAGAAGCAGAATACGTTTTAACAAATGCTTTTTCCAAATTAATTTTGAATGGTAAGCAGCTATCTGGATTTTTATCTACGTTTGAGCCAACAGTTGTTGATTTTGTTGCTCCATCCTCTGAACAGGCCACTAAGCCAGCTGCTAACTTCGATGCAAAGTTGGATGACGCAAAATTAATTGGTGTTACTGTTGATAAAGAATTGGATTTTTCGGGCTGGTATCAGCAAATTTTAGTGAAGGGTGAAATGTTAGACTATTATGATGTTTCAGGTTGTTATATTATGAGACCGGCTTCATATGCAATTTGGGAACAAATTCAAAGCTTTTTCGATGCTAAGATCAAATCCGATGGTGTTTCAAATGCTTATTTTCCAATGTTTGTTTCTTCAAGAGTTTTAGAAAAAGAAAAAGATCATATTGAAGGTTTTGCGCCAGAAGTTGCTTGGGTTACCAGAGCGGGTTCCTCCGAATTGGATGAACCAATTGCCATTAGACCAACTTCTGAAACTGTCATGTATCCATATTATTCTAAGTGGATTAGATCTCACAGAGACTTGCCATTCAAATTGAACCAATGGAATTCGGTTGTTAGATGGGAATTTAAACATCCACAACCATTTTTAAGAACAAGAGAATTTTTATGGCAAGAAGGACATACTGTTCATTTAACTCATGAAGATGCTGAGCAGCAAGTTTTGAGAATTTTGGACTGGTATGAACAAATTTATCATGATTTATTGGCCGTTCCTGTTGTTAAGGGTGTCAAAACTGAAAAGGAAAAATTTGCCGGTGGTAAATTCACCACTACCGTCGAAGGTTATATTCCGACCACTGGTAGAGGTATTCAGGGTGCTACCTCTCATCATCTAGGTCAGAACTTTTCTAAAATGTTCAACATTTCCGTTGAAAACCCCGAGGGTTCTGACAAACCAAAAATTTTTGCTCACCAAACTTCTTGGGGCTTGTCTACTAGAGTTATTGGTGTCATGGTCATGGTCCACTCCGATAACAAAGGTTTGGTGATTCCTCCAAGGGTCTCTCAGTATCAAGTGGTTGTAATTCCTGTTGGTTTGACTTCAAAAACTACCAAAGAGGTCGAAGATAATGTTTACTCTTCTTGTAAAGAGCTAGAATCTAGATTGAGGGCTTCAAATATCAGAGTTACCGCAGATTACAGAGATAATTATTCCCCTGGTTGGAAGTTTTCTAATTGGGAATTAAAGGGTGTTCCAGTTAGATTGGAAGTTGGTCCAAAGGATATTAAAAACAAGTCTGTTCTTGCTGTTAGAAGGGATTCTGGTGAAAAGGTTTCCATTAAATTGGATGAATTAGAAACTAAATTGCCAGAATTACTTGATTCGATTCATAACAACCTATTCAACACCGCCAAAGCAAAATTTGATCAGCATAGAGTTGAAGTCCATGAATGGAAGGACTTCGTCCACGCTTTGAATGAAAAGAATGTTGTTTTGGCTCCATGGTGTGGTGTTGAAGAATGTGAAGAAGATATTAAACAATCATCTGCTAAAAAGGATGATGGTGAAGAATTTGAAGTTGATGAAAAGGCACCATCTATGGGTGCTAAGTCTTTGTGTATTCCATACGCGCAACCAAAATTGGCAAAAGGTCAAAAGTGTATCAGGTGTCATAGGCCAGCCATTAATTACACCATGTTTGGTAGATCTTATTGAATAATACAGACATCAATATTTATCATTTATAGCTCTACGTATGTATTTTATTCAAGTAGAATAATCAAGAAACTTTTAATATACAAGTCGTCTTGCTATTTGGAAGTAATATTTTTCAACCGTATAATATGCGCGGTGATCAATTTTATCCAACGTAATCTACTGTTCATAAATTGAAATTTTACATATTCAACTGTAAATACTCGATTCAAATAGAAAAATGTTAAAATCACGGCCATCAATATTATCAGCAACTAGAGATGTTTTACAATACAGGTGGAAATCCACAAAAACCATGTTGCCTAAATGTTCAAGCGAATTGTTCAGAAATCCACCGACGTCTGGTTCACCAATTGAAATTAATGGTTGGGTATCTGCTTCCCGTGTTTCGAAAACTGTTGCCTTCATTGATATAATTGATGGAACTACCTCCGAGGATGTCAAATGTATTATTCGTCCGCCAAATCTATTACCTGAAAATATCATTACAGGTTCAAGTGTCTTAATCAATGGTATCTGGTCAGAGGGTAAAGGTAAACAAAAGTATGAGGTTCAAGTTCGTGGTAATGATGGTGGTAAAGTAAAAGTTATTGGTGAAGTAGATAAATTGTTTCCAATGATTAAAAAAGATCATTCTGCCCAATATCTGAGAACTATTCCAGAATACAGATTCAGGCAAAAACATCTTTCTGCAATTTTAAGATTCCGGTCTCAAGTTGAGGCTACATTGATTGAATTTTTTAACAATCAATCATTCACAAAAACTAACCCTCCTTTGGTGACCAGTTCTGACTGCGAAGGTGCTGGTGAGCTGTTCAAAATTGAATCGAATTCTAAATTAGAGAAAAGTGAACAATTCTTTGGTAAAGATGCGTATTTAACCGTTTCTACGCAATTACATTTAGAGGTCTTATGTTCTGCATTAAGTCGTGTATGGACTTTGACTCCATGTTTTAGAGCAGAGGAAAGTGATACAAATAGGCATTTATCAGAATTTTGGATGCTAGAAGCCGAAATAGCATTTGTCAATAATGTCGCTCAATTGACTGAATTCTCAGAAAATATGATTAAATCCGTTGTTCAAAGTTTGGTTGATGATGTTAACGGTATGGGTACGAATTTGAAATCAACTAAAGATAAAGAGGCTTTGAATGTTATGACTAACAGATGGGATATGCTATTAGCTAAACAATGGAATTCAATAACATATACTGAAGCAATTGAAATTTTAGAAAAAGCTTATATTAACAAGGATGTTGCATTTAAGTATGAACCAATTTGGGGTGAATCTTTGAAATCTGAACACGAAAAGTGGTTGGCTGGAGAGTATTTTAAAAGTCCCGTGTTTGTTACTGATTACCCAATTACAGAAAAACCTTTTTATATGAAAATAAATGCAGAAGACTCAAAAGCTCCAGGACTTACTGTTGCTTGCTTTGACTTGTTGGTTCCTGATATTGGTGAATTAATTGGTGGGTCAATGAGAGAACACGATTTTGATAGATTGAATATAGAAATTGAAAGAAGAAGTATGGATATAGAGCCTTTGGAATGGTATTTAGGTTTGAGAAGGAATGGTTCAGTTCCCCATGGTGGTTTTGGTATGGGCTTCGAAAGGTTACTACAATATTTAAGTTGTACCGAAAACATTAGAGAAGTTATACCTTTTCCTAGAAGTGTTAACAACTGTCTCTGTTAATCAATTTTGTACATACTGAGTAAAGAAAACTCTTTTAATAGGTACTTGTAAATATGCATAAATCGTAAAAAAATCATATCTAAGAGAGATTACAAATCGATGTCCTTGACATTATGGCTTTTAAACTTTTTGTTGGCTCTATCGACACTCCGGACAGCAATTCTATCACCTAAAACTTCGAATTCCAAAATACCATCATCAATCTCAACTTTCAATAAAAATCGAGAACGCTTTTTGGGAATTAATCTTAATCCGCCAATACATTCTTTTGCTGAATATGGAATCTCAATGAGGTTTTTGGAAACACTTTCTTTCCAATTATTCTTCCCTGGGACAATAAGCACAAAACTATTTTGGGATTCCCAGATAACAATTCCCGCCATACCTATATTATCTGGACATGAACTGTAGACAACTTCCAAGTAAGCACCAATAAATTCGCAAGTAGATAACTTAGTTGTAATTACATTGGAATTCAGAGATTGTGCAAGTAATTCTTTTACATAATCTTTCCAAAGGCTATTCATTTCCATAAAATCTTCAAATTTTAAAATGCTGTCGCATATATGTAGCTTACAAACATCATTTTCAAAAATATTGGGGTTTTTTTTGAGCATTTGATTTAGTTTTCTTGTGATATCATCTTGATTCTTCAAGGCTCGTTTAATAAAACTTTTAAATTCATTTTTCGTTTTCAAAGGATTATGTTTGTTGGTCTGTATATTCGGTTGTTCGTCTCCTGCGTTTTCAAGCGACGCCAGCAAACTTTTTTTTTTCTTTTTAGAACGCTTGTTCCTGGGCAATGTTTGTTTACCTGTACTACCTGTCGGTTCAAGAACAATAAAATTTTTTTGTGAACCCGAAATAGTGTATCTATCTTCTAATAATTTGGTTATTTGTTCATCACTTTGGAATTTATAACATCTAGACAATAGCAGATGCTCAATAGTTTTAGATCTGTCCATTTGTAACCTCGTTTGAATATTATTAATTCAATTAATTCAGGTAGTATAAAAATTGATTCATGTTGAAGATTTTTTATCGCTCTCATTCTGACCTGCACAGCCAAGCCATTGATTTATCACATCAGAAGTAAGTCAATCATGTATTACATCTCCTTCCTTATTTTATAAATATGGCAACTTTTAATTTACATATTATACGTATTTTGAGCTGGAAACTGTGTTTACAAGAATCCTGCAGAAAATATTTTTGAAGTTCAAGTTACATGTGATATAAAAAAAAATTCTTTGTCTAATAGATCAGGAGGTGATGATATCATCTATCATATAAGCGGCCTGATTAAAGCAAACAATTAATAAATTATTCTGAAAATATGACTAATATTAGGTAAATGTTTTATAATTTCAAATGTTCTGAATTACGTATATTTATTGATAGATGATTAACCTTACAAAATGATATTGGAGTCTCTGTGAAAAACTTAAATTTTAACAAATTATATCTTAAGAACCAAACCAAAACATGTATACAAAATGAATTAGCCATTAATCCACTACTTGTTGTTTTTAAAAGCAAAGTATCATAAATTGTTGTTCAAAATCATATGTTTAAGAATTTATTATTTAATTTCATGGAAAAGAGATACTAATTTAAGTTGGTTTATACAGATATAGACCAAAGAATATTAAAAAGTTTTGAGCATACAATAGATAATACTGTGAACGCTAATCTCAAACATTGTAATTGAAATTTTTAATATGAACAACGTTGAATTTTAAGTAGTTGAATTGAGTTAGTAATAAGTGGCCCTGATATTCACCTTTGTGGTACGAGAAACACTTGATTATTTGGTCACCTAATTTAAGCTCGTAGATTATATATCGGAACGTGGGGTATAAGCTTTTCCCAGAAACATGAAGTGACTGAACCAGAAAAATGGTTTGAGAAGGAAATTCCGTGGACATTTTTTATACACAGAATATGCAGTTTAAATATAACTTATGTCAATTACAATGGAGAACAGTTTGGCAAACCACTAAAGTTCAGGCACAGTTCAAGGCATCAATTTGTATTAGTATCTACCGTCAAATACTAATGATATGGCTGTATTTTGGATAGAAAATTGCTTAAGATCCATTTTTAATTTATATGCTAGATTCAATTTTATCGAAAATTTTAATTCCAATTTTTGATATTTTTCTAGTAATGGACATCATTAGGGGAGTAATAAGACTGGCGCTATTCATTCAACTAATATCATATTCTTGATGATGTTTATAACTTTTTTTTAGACTTTGGCATGTTATCTTTTTAGTTAAAAAGGTAAATATGTAAAAAGTTTTGTCAAATATGAAAATTATGTCATTAGATAGCTGACTTACCAATAATTTGCTAAATATTTAATTTAGGCTATATGAGTATTTATAAATTTAACACCATCTTATAATATTGTAATAACGATATTTGAAAATATTTAACGAAAAATGGACAGCTTTATCTATTTTCAAATCATTACTCAAAAAAATGATTTATAGGACATGTTTTCCTTTCTTTTATCTTCTTTCTTCCTGTGAAGTTTTTATACGTCATTTCCTTTACAATAAAATACTTATACATTATCCCTTTCTGTTGTTAACTTACATAAATATTAGTAAGTTAAGGATTTACCTCTTTATGAGGTTGGTAATATCTTGATTATTCTATCTCCGTAGAACCACATCTGTAATTGAATTATCTGTGGAGTTATTTGTGAAAATTATGTTATAATTTGAAAGGTGTAATAATAGCTAATGTTTTTGTCACAACATAATATGAAACATCAGGGTGGTTTATCTAAAACATTAATTTATCAAATGGTTTATGTTTCATCATTGTAGACACAATTAAATACTCACAGCTATTGTATTAAAATTGCTGTCTATAAGAATAAGTAAATTCCTATTCTACTTTGTTTCTATATATATATATATATCTTTTAAAGTTTCCCTTTAGACGAGAGGACTAATTTATAAATTAACACTATAAAATAGTAACAGTATAAATAGTTATCAATACCTAACTCATAAAACTTAATTTTAACATTATTTTCTTTAATTGTCTACCATAATACCGGGTATGAAATTATACAGTTAGCTACCACCTTACTGATAGTGATCTGAGAATTCGAAGAAAAGTCCTTTATGTTCTAACAAAATACTGTCAGAACATGAAATATATATCATATATTAAAAGACATACTATGACATCATTTTCGTTCTATGGCATAACTGTTTTAATTGTAGTTTTATTGGTTGGTTATAGATAACTACTCTATAGTATATATTGACACTTTATAAAAACTATTTAAAGTTATAAATCAAATAAACAGAAATGATGTCCTATTTACGTTATTTTAATTATAAAATCTTATTCCTCAGTCCAGACCTTTCATCAATATGGTCGGCTGTTTTACCTTCATTTATAATCTGTTATCCTGATAAGCTATCTTGATAAGCCATCTTGATAGATTAAAATATCGGTAATTTCCTATTCTCTAAGTCATCTCGGTTATCATTGCCTTTTAGTTAATTCAAGATTTCAATTAGGTATTAGCCAATCAATTGATTCTTTTCAACTATTCAAACATTTACTATTATTATACTTTCAAAATTAAACGTAATTTCACAATAAATAATTACAAGAACGTAGTAGTCTTCTCATGAGATTTATTTGAACTTATCGGCATTAATAACAAATTTTTTTACTACTGTTATCGATGACCAATGATTGACGCTTATCAGAGTCTCCACAAGTAGTCATTGATCAATATTGTGTTTAAATTGTTGACTATAAGAATTTATAATTTCCCACTTATGTTGTATAATTGTATATCTAGGTTGGCTAATCAGTGTGAAATTTAAAAAGAATTTCACAGAAGTTATAATTAGAAAATATTAGTCATATGATGATAAGAATTATGATGTGATATGAAAAGGAATATCCTAGAATAATAAAGAATGTTCTAATAGTCATGCTATTACTAAAATTACTAATAACGTGATAATTTATATTATAAAATTTAGATAATTAAATAACATAGATAGAATAGCTTTTCTTCTATCTGATTTATGAACTAAATAGATTATATAAATTATCAATTCTAATTCAGAATAGTTGAATATCTAATTCAGCACACTAAACACCCCTAGATTAAATCTAATAATTAAAATACAATCATAATAGATTTCCAATCTTTTAATCCAGACTTATAAGATTTAATTAAATTCAAAATATCATTCCAATTTCAACTAGATATCGGTATTGAAACAAACAAAAATTGTTGTTCTGCTTTATCACAAAATGCACCTCAGGAAAAGTCAAAGAAAGAAAATTCTTGGCCATTATTCAAAGAATGGTTCGCTGAATGTGTTTTATCTTATGTTGCGGAATACAACTTCAGAGATTTAATGAATATGGTTTCGGTTGAAAATCCACAGCCAAATATTGGTAAGGTATGCGAATATGCAATTAATCTGTACTTTGACAGAAGTATCACGTCAGCTTTTAAACATATGGAAGGATGTAATAGATTTGCTACTATGAACAGGGAATTGAGTACTCTTAGTGGATTTGGTGAAGTTGTTATGTTAAAAAACTTTATGAGAAATTATGATAGCTATTCCTGGGAAGAATTGATCGATGAAATTCGAATCATATCTTACTTTCACCCAAGCTTTTCTG
>PPNM03000037.1:0-120017 GCA_003707275.3 Kregervanrija fluxuum
TTCCAGTCTTTAAATATTCCAACCTGTTGCATATTGCCAACTGGTAAGACATCTCTTGGAACTTTCTCGAAGATCAATCTCTTTACAAATTAGGTAAAAGATAAACACTGAAATTCCGAATTCTTACAAGGCATTAAATTCCCTCTTTAGCTCAGTTGGAAGAGCATAAGACTGTAATGTAGATTGATATCTTAGGGTCTCCGGTTCGATCCCGGAAGGAGGGACACAATTTTATTGGCAACTTGTCCGAGTGGTTAAGGAGAAAGATTAGAAATCTTTTGGGCTTTGCCCGCGCAGGTTCGAATCCTGCAGTTGTCGTATTATATTTTTTTTTAATTTCATATCTTGTAAAGAATTAAAAAAAACTTCCACTGATAGCTCTGTTACAGTTATGGTTTCGGGCAGGTAGAGTAATCGAAATGTCACTCACCTACTGACGGCGATAAATGAAGTAACCAATAGAAACTTAGGGCAAATCTAGTTAAAGTAATAATATATTTTAGGTATAGAAACTTGCAAGATCTCTCTCATTTTCATGGAAAATGGAATAATATAAAAGATATTAAGACATGAAAGGTAGTATATTGAAATTATACACCTCCTCCAGTAGGCGAAGTGTTATATTTAGTCATCTATTTCCAACATATATATATATGATGATTAGGAGAACTCTCACAGGAGGAACGATTACAGGTGTGGTCCCGTAGATAGATAAGTTAATACTTACTATTAGTTATCTTGTAATCGCTTTATACTCAGAAGTTGTAAATAAAAGTAAGATCAAAGTATAATTAAATTGTATTCAATTTTTATATAAAAATCTCTCTTCAAAAGAGAGAAAAGAAAGGGGTTGTAAAACAAGTAGAAACTAAAAAGTAGGAAAGGATTGATTATATAGCCAATTCGGATCTAGTTTGTAATTAACTGTAATTGTACTTTATTTGTCCAGAAAACATTCTAATATCTAACTATGTGATGGTAGCTTTATAAAGACTATCAATGGCTTTAATTATTTTGATTCCTTGGTTTTTTTCTGAAGTCACCGGGTTCTTCAAATCCTCTCATTCCTATTAACAGTGAAACCATAACCACGGACAAGATACTCAAAATCTGTCCTGGAATTCTATCAATCGCTTCCATTTTTTTTTGTGACCAACACATCTCACTACAACCCTCCCTAAAGGCACTTTCTTGTTGGAACATCAACGTCAATTGTATGTCACAATTCAATATATATTATGAGACAGAATTGTGTTGCATTGATTAGTTAATCCAAGGACATAAATGGAAGTCTTCGTCATTACAATTAGAGTAATTGCATAATGCTTATGATTGCCGACATTGTTTGGCTAGAGTTGATTAAGATGATGATTGGTCAAATCATCAAGTGGCTGTTCAATTGCTGGATGGACGAAATTAGACAAGTATTAGGACGATTCTGCTTGTATTTTGTATTTCATATGTTTAATGAGAGGTTCTTTTGAGTAAGGATTCCTATATATCTTATTAATATAATTTGGTAAACAGTTCATAAGACAAAAATCACACTTAACCAGAGATTAGCACTAACAATAAATAGTAAGTAACTTGTTCTTTACTTATCAAGTAAGACCTTTTAGTTAAGGCTATGGGGAATACCAAGTGACGAAGAAAGCTGTATTATTGAATACAAGATCCAGATTATACTTAGGTATTGAATACTATAACTTATTCCTAAATAGTACTTAAGGTGGAGGGTATCCGGAAGCTAGCCCGTCCTCTGATATTTCTGAATTGGTTCTCCATCTTTTCTCCTTCTCCGACTTTCAGAGATAATGGTACTGAATATTACTCCTTTAAGACGCAAGTTTGACAAGAACTCAGAAATCAACACTTTTAAAATAGATAAGTTGATTGCTAGTAAAGAAAGTCAACCTTCAACTGCAGTTCTCAAATTACGGACCTCGGCTGTCAATCCTCCCAACTGTGATTCAATTCGAGAGAATCGTGATTCCAGCTGCGATTCGAACCTGGCTAAAAAAGGTTGCAACCAGTGAGGAGGCTGACTCTCTTTACTAGCAATCAACTTGTCTATTTTAAAGGTGTTGATTGCTGAGTTCTTCTCAAGCTTCATCCGACGACGTTTAAGTGATCTTTCTCTCTCCATCTGTTCTCTTTTTCGCTCAATCCTCCCTCTTTTTTGTTCAATCCGCTGTAAATCAGCATTCTCATTTGCCTCATATTCTTCATCTAGTTCTTCCCTGCGATGCTCAATCGCTTCCAAAAGGTGACCTTTAAAGGTGTAAGCGTCCTCTAGCGTTTCTGTGTTTGGGACAGCAACACCGAAATCATTAGAAAATGGGTCTTCCATAATATCTTCTGATTCCATTATATTTGGTTCTTGACTGAGAGAAAATAGGAATATAAAAGAAAAACAACTGCAGAATTTTAAAAATTGCCCTGTCACTTTTAGAGTTGCCTTTCTGTTATCTCTGAAACATAAAAAATTCAAAATTCGCATCTACATTTTCCCCTTATTTTCTACGCCGCGGGCATACTATCATCTGTAATGTTTAATAGCGTAAAATAAATTAATGGCTGTAAGGATTAAAAAGCCCAGTAATCGGAAGTGAACTGCTAAAAATTAACCAATAATGTAAGCGGAACTGTATACAAAAATAACCTCAATTTGACGTTACTTGGTTTATTTGCAATTGATGAGGTTCATTCCTTAACACATTATTTACATGTTATTTTGGAAGTTGGTGGGACATTGGCAATTAATGACGACAGATTCCATGGATGGAAATAAACCTTGATATTACCTGTAATAAAAGAAAAATATTGCCTACATAGAATTTTGAATGATATAAAAACCTGTAGCTCAAGAACAGCTTTTAAGTACAATAGCATAATTGTTCTAACGATAGTTTTAAAGGTTGAGTATAGAAAACTATTCTATAGTATTATTTGATAGTTTTATATAAACTATTTAAGTCATAAGTTGAACAAACAGGGACTATGTTCCACTTATGTTATTCTAAATATAACATTTTTATTCAGTATTTTGACAATTCATCGATATCGTTGGCTGTTTCATCTTCATTGATGATCCCTTCTCTTAATAAACTAACTTGGTCTGTGACCTTCAATCTTTATAAATTATTCAACATCGTCATTATTTGTAGTCAACTCTAGACTTCAATTGATTATTAATTGATCTTTAATTATTCAAAAAGTTGGTATCGTCATCGTTTAAAAATTCAACATAAATTTGACGTATCCCTTAACTGGAAATGTATTTTTTATAGCAATTACGATAATCTAATTTAAAAAATATTTTGAGTGTAGTTCCATCTAATTTTTTCAGTTAAAATTTTGATATTTGCAAATTTCATTTTGGTATTGATATAATTTAATTTAAATGATTATTTTCAACCGATTGACGTATTCTATAGTATCCGAGTCCAATATGTTATGTATCCTGATTTAAAGTGTCGTTTGAGCCAATGTAAAAGCAGCCGTGCTGCCAACACAAAGTTCTACGTATCTGCAATTCATAATTACTCCTTTCATGGGATTCCAGCAGAACTGATCCCATCACTGATTGCCATACATTTACTTTCAGCACTTGATTCCGCAACCGTTATCTAGAACTCCAACTACTTATATTTCCATTTAGCATAGTAACTGTCTAAATCGTGATGAGCGATCATCAATGTTACCAGCCTAATCAGCATCAGTTAATGTAATCAATTCAAATTTATTAGTTTTTGGATAGTCTTGTAACTTGATTTCAGCGGTCTTATCCAAATATCTAAAATCTTTAAATCCCAATTTTCCTTTATGTTTACTAAATATTAAACCAGTGTTTTTAGTTTTCAATGGATAATGAATAACCCTATAAGCAGCTTTTAGGTGAGATTGTCTCGGTTTTGTACATGTCTTGATAAATATAAAGCAGTAAACGTAATATCAATTCTAACTGAATTGGCAATAAAAGTTAATGTTCCAACTACGGAACGATAAGTAGAGTGACCAGCAGTCCATAAATTGCAGAGTTGTAATATGTATCTTTATCAAAGCCTTTAACTATTGAAGTTCTTATTTTCCTTTGAGTTTCAACAATGTTAAAATTTTCTGCAATTCTCTCAATAGCATCCCTCATGGATAATTTAAACGATCTTTAATAAAATCAATGTTAATTCCCGAAAACACTTTCGGTACTCCCATACTTTTCATCATAAAATCCTATTTCAATGTTCTTTTGGCAATATTAGTAACCTTTTCGTCCAAACCCACAATAAAATAACATCTACATAAACGAGTATAATACTATTTGAGTTATAAAATAAAAAAACATGGTTCCAGTATCGATGTTTTGAATCCAGCTTCTCACAATGTGGATGATAGCTTCTTATACTAAATTAATGGTGCTTGTTTTAAACAACAAATTCCTTTCTCCAATTTTTAAACCTTCCCTGGTGGAATATTTGTAGCTGGAGGAGATTTCATATGTAACATAATCTGTATTTCCATTCAAAAATGCTATCTTTGCATCCATTTGTGCAATTGACCAACCATTTGTAGCTGCAATACCCAATGCAAATCTGAGAGTCTCATATCTCATCACATGAGCATAATTTTCAATATAATCTTCGCCTCTGTCCTGAGCAAATCCTTTAGCAACTAATCTAGCTTTGAATCTTTCAGTACCATCTGATTCTTGTTTAACTTTAAACACCCATCTTCCTTTAACTAACCATGTGTTCTCTGGCAATTTGGTTTTGTTCACATTTTTAAAGACACACTTTGTACTCATAGCTAGCAGCTCTTCTTCCATTGCTTGGAGCCTTTTCTTTTCATTTGATTTCAATAAATCTCCATATGTGCTTAGTATTTCATACTTTCTCTTGGAAACCAATAAGTTAACATCAATTGTATAGTCACTATCACTGTTTAATGAAATAAATTCAGTTGCATTTGTTTTAGTATTCTCCCCTTTTCCTTGAACAGTTGATCGATCTTTCATGCCTGCATCGGAACGTAACCTTCTAAGCTCTGATGCGGCTTGTGGAATAAATTTATCTCGCTTCTTAATTGTTAGTGGAATATCATTTGAAGTGTCTTCATTTGAATTGTCTTCATTTAAACCTCTCTTTGGAATGTGTTGAACAACTTGAATTCCTGTATTTTTGTTTCTTCTTGCAATTGTAGTGGTATTGGTAACTATATCAGTGATTTTCTTTTGAGGATTAGAGTTCTTGAGTAATAAATTATTGTCTCTTCCTTGTTCCTTACTTGATACTTGATTTGAAGTTTATTTACTTGAATCATCCTTGTTCGTAACCCTGTTGATTAATGTCTTTGATATTTTTGCAATATTAGCAGAATTTTTCATTTTCTTGATTTTATTGAACTTTTTGTGAAATGGTGTGGACTTTTGTATATTTTCTTTACTAATAGTGCCGTTAGCAGTATCTATTTCATCAATAATTTCAGTAGCATCATGGGAATCTTCATCATCATCCGCGTGTTAATCGGAATCCTCATCAACAGATGCAGGATTAGTCTGCAAATTTGTGTGCCCTCTTGAGTCTAGTTCTTGAGTTTCAGGAATATTGATGATATTCTGTTCCATTCCTTCATCTTGAGAAGTAAATGTTTCTTTTGAGGTTCGACTTCGAATTGATATTGAGTTTGTACTAAAGCTTGCATTACTACCACCTAAAATAAATTATGTGCCATTGCTTTCATTATTTTCTTCATAATCTGCAGTCATTGAAGTGAATTGTATTTCTTTCATTTGTCCACTTTTGATTTAAGGAGAAGATTTCACTCATACCTTTCCAAGCTGATGTTCTAAACAATCTTCTTGATTTTAAATCATATGCATTGACAGTTTTAGTTGTTCTATCATAGACTAAAAATATCCCATTGATGCTAGGATCAAACAACATTTGTTTCCTATTGTAATTTTATGCAAACAATTGACAACCAAATGGTAGTAGTTCCTTATCTATCCGTTTGTCTTTCTCTGTAACCAATTTTTCTGCAGTGTCCTGTTGATTTCTCCTCATTGTATTGCTGAGTAAGAAGATAACATAGTCTAAACAGTAAGTTCACAAATGTTTGGGAATTCCTGATTCATCAATCAGTATTCTTATTTTATTTTTCATCAAACTATTAAAATTCTTAGCACCATCATTTTGAAAACTGGAATGTGGTTCTGAACTCGTTATCGCTTCTCAAATAGCATATTGATCTACCTTGAAGATTCAACAAATTTTTAAATGTCTTTAGCATTTCAATTGTTTCCTGATACTTCCTTTCTTGAACTAAGTATCCTACCCAGACAGTATTGGGTATATTTGTCTTTCATCACCATGCCATACTTACCATTTATTGGACCAAAAACGTCAGTTGTTAATTGTTCTCCTGATTGGTATGGCCTAGTCCCTCTCTGCTTGCTTCCGTGTGACAAATCAACATTGTCTCCCATTGCAAGACACACAGTTTTTCAACACTTTATGAAAAACTTTTTTACTGACTTTGGACTTTTTGGGCTGGTTGTACTCTCTTCTCATTTGAGAGATAGAGGTATGTCCTTTGGCTGGGTGTCATTTCTTGACATCTTCTACTTGATATACACCAGCGAAATTTACTTAAATTATACTTTGATCTTACTTTTATTTACAACTTCTGAGTATAAATCGATTACAAGACAACTAATAGTAAGTATTAACTTATCTATCTACGGGACCACACATGTAATCGTTCCTCCTGTGAGAGTTATCCTAATCATCATATGTTGGAAGTAGATGAATATAAATAACACTACACCCTACTGGAGGAGGTGTGGGATTTCAATATAAAATTCTTAATGTCCTAATATTTTCTAATTATAACTTCTGTAAAATTCTCTCTAATTTTCACATAAATAACCTTAAAATAGGAACCATAATAATTGTCAGAACATAAATTATATGTCATGAGTTAATAGACACATTATGACATAAATTTTGTTCCATGGCATAAATAATTACAAGAACATATTATTTGATATCTAAGATATTGTTTCATCTTATCAGAGTAATCAAAAGAAAAGATATTATTTCATCTTGTCAGTAAACTTAAAAATAAAATTGACAAGTGTTAATAATAAAATTAATACTGCTATTACACATGAAATTAATTTCATGTTTATCAGTGTCAGCACAATTAAATTCCACAGTTATTGTGTTAAGTTGCTGTATATAAGAATACGTATTTTCCCACTTATTTTGTATAATTTTATATCTTGTTTAGTTTCTTTTAATTAAGGATTCATTATTAGAAATAATACAACTAAGTAAGTAGCTCATCAGACCTAAGCCACACATATTCAAATTTGCTAATACCAAAACAACGGTAAGTACTGTTTCTTTATTAACGGTTTAAGACCTCGTAACCGAGGCTAGAGGGGATGTCATGTGGCAAATCTATCTGTATTGGTTATTGTATAACCGTGCCTAAGGTAGAAGATATCCAGGTTAGCTATCCCATTCTCTGATATAATTAACTGACGATACAATTTCTCCAGGTTTCAACACTTTAATCAAATCTTTACAATACATTTATACAAGAATTTATCAATTTATCAACTAAAGCACGATACTTTAAACTTTAATAATAAGCACCGTGGCGCAGTGGAAGCGCGCAGGGCTCATAACCCTGATGTCGTTGGATCGAAACCAACCGGTGCTAATGTTTTTTATTTTTTTTGTAATCTATTATTACCAGAACAGAGAATATATTCAGTGCGGTATCATCTAAATATCTTTTTTTCTTTTTTTCAATGGAGGTTCCAGTTATTTAATGTTAATAAAACCTGATTTATTTCATTTTGGATTATCAACGGTAGGTTCCTGATTCTTATTTTGCTTTAAGATCTTTAGATAGGCTGGGGGCGATATGACGTGACAAGCCAACCAGTTCGTGCAGATGTAGAACAATAGCATTTTGAATGTCTGTCATTCAAAAGGACCTGGAGGTATGATGTATCCACAAAAGCTTACTCGTGCTTTGACATTTCAATTATCTTAATTTTGTACGTATCATATCAGGCGTTACAGATTAGTTTTAGTTTTGCTTGCGATTACATCAAATCGACTTCAAATACGTAATGTATGCCGCTTGTGTAGATAAAGGGGTTATCGTAGCAAGATCAAAGTCTTTTTACTTGCTAATGATCGCCCTGGATCATTCGATTCACCATCTCAGATAAGTACTATACGAAATAGACATTTTGTCTAAACAATCTTGTATGAGCATCACAACAAGTATACTCCGTAATGCCTTTAGCGTTTGATCTCCAGCTTTTGTATTAGGATTAGGATCACTGAAATTTTATGGTAGAAGCCAAACAAGAACACAAGAAAACAAAAAAGAGAATAACGCCGAGTTATTGATGTGGGGTGCATGCGCCTTATATTTTTGCTTTTCGTTTTTAATAAGCAGCTGATTGTATCAGGTGCCCCTTCAGCTGCAAAAGCTAATTATTTTTTTTTACCGTTACACAGTTTATCATGTCATTTATTCATATAAAATTTCAGCCTTCGCCTTTTCTCAGTATCACGATATTTATTGACTTTGAATAACTCAGACTTTCTTTTTCAGAAGCATTAAATTTGATAGATTAATAAAATTATTACATTGAATATGTCTGCACCATCAAGAAAAGTATCGTTGGTTGTTTCCGAACAGGCTGAAAACTCGTACAGGAAATCGTTTGATGACAGTTTGAGTAAGATTCCGCCAAGTGCATCGCCGGATAGAAGAGGCTCCGTTCCATTATTTGGTTCATTAATTTATTATAGATCACAAAGCTTAGACCCGACGATTTTGTCAAAGACAAAGACAAAAATAGACGATGAGACGGATGAAACACAATTACGAGGTTTAGCAAAGAAAAATAAAAGATCATTTTCTTATTCCCATGATGAACAGGATCAGCTGGAAAATATTTCAAATCAATTGAAGGATTTCAGATTATCATCAGGGGAAACACACGACAATAATAACATGCACCATTACACCACTTCCACTTTAGAACCTCAGATTCCCACTGACTTAGATAGTGAAACATCTGATTCTAACATATCAGTTTACGAACCAACAACCCCAACACATTCTATATCCAACCATAAAAATGAAGGAGCAATCGAGGATCCTTTCAATGTAATCGATGCCAAAGTTGAATCACAACGAAGACAGAGTTTCCACTGGTTTGATGATACACTTGAAAAAAATAAGAGTAGAAATAATAGTAGAAATAAAAACAAAAAGAAAAATATAGTCTCTACTCTTGATTCTGATGCTGTAACAAATAACGAAATTCCAAATAATAAAACAGATTCATCAAAAATGGTTTGTGATCAGTCAAATAGTTCCAATAATGAGGTAAATTCTGATAACTTCGATACGCCATTCAAAATCAAATCATACCCACGCCAAGGTAGACACAGAAGAAGATTAACTTGTGCAATGATATTTACAAAGCCGAAGTTTGTTGATGTCTAGTTTGCTAGGGACTATTATTTTAATTCTGTGCTATTCTATTTTACTTCTTAGATTATATTTGTCCATAATATCCATCGCTGCTTGATGTTCTATCCGCTAATTTTGTTTAATAATTTTGTTTCACTTCAGTGTTATTCTCTTATTAATAATAAGAAAGTGCTAAGCGTTTTAATTACTACTCCCATTCATCATTTTGTATTTCTGTTTATAATTCTTTTGCTATGTATGTTAATTTTATACTCCGATATGACCATAATAAACGTTTTACTAGCTAAGCAAAAAAAATGTAACTTCCTTATCAAACGCGTAACAAATAACAAAATAGGAAATCATTTTTTTAGGAGCATAGAATCCAATTTTTTACCGACGAATAATCAGCACCAAAAATCTATTTACGAAATATAGCTTTTATTCGGGTCCATCAAATTCTTATAATCGATCTTGGTTTTGATTCTAGTATTTAAAAAATGAACCCACTTTTGCCTTTAGCAGTGGACAATTCAGTGGAAAATGACAAAAATTTATACTGTTTTCGAAAACCACGTTTATTAAAAAAAGGTAAAAGAAAAGCAATAGATGATAATGTATTAAAAGACAAAAATATGATTATATCAAGTGATGTAGATTCAGAGGATGAAAATTTTAGAAATATAAATTATTCTAGCTTACCAAGTAGTTCTTCATCAATTTATGCAGAACAAAACAGGTTATCTCAAAAGGAAAGAAATGATAAAAATGATAGAACATCAAGTACAGTTCCAATTGATAATTATACAGATATTATAAGCAGTGATTCAATACAGCAAATCATAACAGAAGTTCCAAGTTCACCTATTATGCAATCACAATCAGATTTTACTTTCAAACCTGATCCACTGAGATCAGACTTTTTTGAAGATTTGGATTTAGTTGGTGATAATAATAATAATAATAATGATAATACTAATAACATTAAGAATGATCCGCCATTACTTTTATGTCCTAATTTATTCCCAATATCTGAATTTACAAGTATTGCATCAAAACAAATTCACCCACTATCGAGAAATAATTCATCTCTAATAGAACCAAATAGGAAAAAGCAAAAGAAAGTCGAAACAAAGACTAATATAAAAACAATAAAATTTCCAAAACCTAAAAATGAGTTTGCTTTAGATAGAGATGGGAAAGTGTATGGTTATAGTTTGGAAAATGATAATCTCCCATATAAATATGGCCCAAATTTATACACTGAACCAACATATTTTGTTGTGAAAAATTCGAAAATTCAATCTCAAATTGTTTCAGAACTAATAACTCAATTATTTGATCATGACCCAAATCATAAAGATCCTGTTTATAATTTAAATTTACAAAGATTGGATTTGAAGTCATTACCAGAACAAATAGCGGACTTTCAAGACTTAATTCTTTACGGTAAAGATGGTATAATCAAGCCTTTTCTACAACTTGATGCTTCAAATAATTTATTGAGATCAATATCTCCAAAACTTTTAAAAATAGATCGTTTACAATTATTATCAATAAGAAATAATAAAATAGCAAGGTTACCTGGTGCAATTGAATCAGCCAAAAATTTAAAGTCAATCAATTTAGCAATGAATAAATTTAAATTTTTACCCCATAATATTTTAAAATTGAATAGTAATTTAGAAGTTATGCCAACTAATAACAATCCAATGATCCCATGTTCAAAAATTAATTCAGTTTATGAGGTCGATAAAAAATTATTAAATTTGTACGACACTGATTTAATTGGTGAAAAAATGGAATTGAAATGTTTCAGTGAATTACATTGGATGAAAAATGATAAGCAAATCAGTAAAACAGGAATTCATGCGAAATTAATATCACGTAGTTTATCGACAATTCAAGATTTATGTTATGATGAATGTGGAAATTTTAATGGTTGGAATACTACGGATGGTATGATCGTTGATGATGATGACGATGAAATTTCAGGTTTTACACTTTCACTTTCACAATCTCAATCATTATCACAATCGCAATTGCAAAATCACCAGCAAAGAACAGAAACTGAAAGTGATAAAATGAAAAAGGAAGAACAAATATTTTTGGCTAAGAAATCGTCTTGGAGTACAAAACTTTCTGAATTAGCATTGAGACAAATATCAAAGTACCTAATTTCAGAATCTGAAATCATGAAATGGAAAGACACCACTCATGATTATATTTATTATCGTGCAATGAAAGCACTAATTCATGGTACAAATGGCGAAACTTGTGGATATTGCGAACAAACATGTATCGAGTCAGTCGCTGAAATGTTAGAATGGTGGGACTTTAAGGGTAGCAAAATGGTTACTATAAAAAGAAGATTTTGTTCAAAAAGATGTGCTTTCTGTTGGATTAATAAGTTAAAAAAGGTGACTAAACAATAAAAAATTTAAGTTAAACATCTGCTAATTATATGATATGCATATTCAATTATTATTACATTAAACATTTTCATACTTCATTATATATCATTTTACTTATTATACATTTTGCATACATCTTCCTTTTATAAACCTGTTGTTATTCTCAGGATTATTAATCCCATATATCAACCAAATTATCAGCACCACCGCTAACTAAATAGCATCTCATCCCCTCTTTTAATAAGTTCATTGCTTTCGCTTGGTCAATTTCATTATTACTATCTATTAATGACCAATAACTTTCATCTAATACTGGCTCTGCAAAAACTACGGTATTGACAAAATTATCGTGTTTTTCAAGAACTTCAGTTGCTTCAATACCATTATTATTAATATTTTTTTTAACGATTTTCTCTAAATCCCAACATTTTATAGTTTTATCATCAGAACAACTAACAATATACCTACCGTTAGGATGAATGGTTAATTTCCTTACCCAAGATTTATGTCCTTTGATGTCAAATATACAGGTACCATTTGGGTTACCTCCAGGTTTTGGAATTTCAGTTGAGAGATCAGGTAATGGCAGTTTCCAAAACTTAATTAAATTATCCCTTCCACAACTAACAGCATACTTATAACCTAATTTTTCGTATTCTACTTCATCATTGGCATTTTGTTTAGTAAGAGGGTCTAAATACTCATTGGATAATGTTGGTAAAAATTTAACATCCTCAATCACTTGATTATGACCAAGACATAAACCAATACCATTACCAGATGATAGATGTGTTAATCTAATTGATAAATCTGACGAACAGCTTAACAAATAATTATTGCATGCTGAAACACTACGCACCCAATCTGAATGACCGATAATTGTTTTTAAACACCAACCGGTTGTAATATCCCAAATTTTAATTGACTTATCACGAGAACAAGATATTAAATTTGATGGATTATTTCTTGAAAATGTTATGTCTGATACTATATGTTCATGCCCCGTTAAAGTACTTATTGGAATTTTAAATGTATCTAAAGTTAAATCCCAAATTTTAATTAGCATATCAGAAGATGATGAGACAAGTAATGAAGGTGAACTGGGCTGAAATTTCAAGGAGGTAATTGATCTTGAATGAGCATTTTTTATTATACCCTCTGGTTGGGACAGATCAAGAAAATTCCAGATAACTATTATTCCATCTTGTGAAGCTGTTGCTAATGTTGGGTTATAAGGATGAATTGCAATGGCTGTTATGGAAGAATTATGAAATTTTAGTGAAGTTTTCAAATGTGTTGGAATCCAGCTTAGTTTTGATTTTGTAATTAGGGTTTTGGATGTAGTAGTTGATAAAAGTGTTGATAATTGTTCATTTTCTTTGTTTAATTGTTCAAGTTGATTTTCCAAGTCTTGGATTTTTTTTTGAAGTCTTAAAACTGTTGACCATTTTTTTTCTAAAAAGTTTTCTGGAATATTTGGTTCAATTGTATCATGAAATGTTTCTGGTGAGGCTGATGTAAGCTTTGTTATTAGCGTATTGAAAAGTGATCCATCATTAATAACCAAAAGCGGTTTGAGATATTGTAAAATTGATGTATTTAGCTCCGAAACTTGCCTGGGAGAAAGAAAATTTGAAGCATTTGTTGCTGTAGATAACGATCTGAAAGATCCATTCGACGGAATCCGTGACTGAGAAGACTGTGAAACTAATCTTGAATGCATGGTTGCGATAAATTATATAATCCGTAGGAGCTTACACTCTATAGCACAGAAGGATTTAATAAAGCTTGCGAGATACACTCATGATGGAGTGTTTACAAATTTCCCGATTCGCCAAATCTAAAAATATTTCTTTGTTATCAGAAAACTTTACTAAGTAAATTTATAAATTTATCAATATAGCTATTATTTGACAATAATAGTATATTGAATCTTTATTAAAATACAAGATTCGACATTTGTATTACTGTTCTGCTTTTTTTCGAAAATCACATCTTGTAATTCATTATTGGAAGTTAACAGTATATAAGGTAAAACTACTTAGACAAAATTATTTATTTAAACATGGAGAAAAGTTTTGAAATATATTATCTATTAAAAGACACAATTAAATACAGCTTTTGACTGTATTAGCCCCATAAACAAACCAGTGATTAGTTGAAAGATATTCAAGGTTACAACTTATAAGCCCAACACATCCGTGCACTGGTTTGTTGATCTGTAGAAAAAAGTCGTGTATAACAGGATAAAATTTTCAAAAACACTTGGAAGAAACTGAAGTGGTGAAAAATAGAAAATGGAAAATGGAGAATGGAAATGTGATTAAAGAATAAATAGGAGAATTATTTTTTGATTGATTAATAATTCCCCTGATAATAACAAAACAGACATGGGTAAAGGTGCTATAAAATTTGGTGGTCAATCAGGTATTTTACCAAAACCAAGAGAAATCTTCAAACAACCATACAAACATCAAGTTTATCAAAAACCAAGAGATACTGGTTATGCAGAAGGTATTTTACATCCAAAGGGTATCTCAAGAGACTTCTTAGTTCCAAAAGTTTTTACACCAGAAGAAAGATTAAAGAAATCTGCTTCTGAACCAGCAAAGAAATATAATGCGTCTGAAATTTCTAAATTACCAATTGAACAACAATTTAAGGTTAAGAATGCTGAAATGAGAAGACAATATTTAAAAGACTCTTATTCTAAAGAAGTTCATAGATTAGAAAAAGCTGAAGAATATAAGAAAGAAAGATTATTGGAACAAGAAAAATTAGATCAAGAGAAATCAAATCACAAACAGTCAATGTCAGAACATTTTACTATTCCAACAATTGAAAGTTATTTAGAAGGTCCATTAATCAGACGAAGAACAAAAGAAGAGAAAAAGGCATTGAAAATTAAAAGAGAATCAAATAGATTACAAACTAAACTTAATGTTGATACAGAAAAAGCCATGAGGCTAATGGAATTATATAATTCGTCATCGAATTTCGCTATAACTGAAGATAAATTGAAATTATTGGTTGATAATGCATTTAGTGATAAAGCTGATCAGGAATGGTCGAAGGTTTTAAGTGCTACACCGGATAAATTAAGTTCTACTCCAAATTCAACTGAATTTGATAGTAAACTATGTGATATTATATTAGGCAATGTTAATAAAGGCCCAGGTTTTGAAATCGTTGAAGATAATCTAAATGGTTTCAATAATGATATTCAAGAATTAGCAAAACAAGTGATGCAAGAACAACAACTAAAAAAGATTCAAGAAGCTGAAGAAAAACAAAAGAAACTAAATGAAATTCAACAAACCATGGAATCACAACAATAAGGATATGTTAAATATTTTTTGTACATATAGAAGTTAAAAAAAAAGCCTTTTTTGTTGGTTTTATTGTTGATTAGTTATTTTTAAGCTGAATTTTTTGTTTTATAAATTTTTATTTTATTTATTATTATTATCTATATTTAAATTTTATATTAATGAAACTCCCACACATGTATATAATAATTCAAAATTATTTTAAGTATTCAAACCTACATATTTAAGAAGTATGGGAATATGATATTACAGGAGTAAGATCCATCTATATACAAATAATATATGTAAAAAGGAAATATTATGCTATCAAAAAAAAGGAAGGACTTTTCTTTAACTTGATAAATTTTCATCAATATCGGAGATTAGTTCAACCATTTATCGAAAGCTGGAATCAAGGATTGAGCCAATGCAAAAGAGAAAACTAATTTAGGACCAGTTGTCAACAATTTTGGTGTTAAACCCTTGAAAAAAGCAGTTGGGCCTTCATTAGCCATCATGTTCTTTAAAATTGTGAAACCAGATTCGTTGGTACCGAAATTCTTGTTTTGAATTCTTGTTTTAATAACATCCAAAGGGGCAGAAACGATAAGAGAAGATGAAGCACCAAAAATGGAAGCAATGAAATTTTGGTACCAAGAAGCAGAAGAGTAGTCTTCTAAACTGAAAATATATTCTTTAGCAAAAGCAGAACCACCGAATAGAGCAAAAGAACCTGGAGCATTTCTGGCAGCGGTCCAACCAGCACCATTGTACAAAGAGAATCCTTCATCTTTAATAATCTTTAAGAAACCTCTACCTTTGAAAGATTCTGGGTTTGTTTGTCTCTTAATCTTCAAAACATCCAGTGGTAATAAAATAACTTCACCGATACCAACAACAGAACCAGCAGTGGCAGAAAGTAAGGCTTTACCGGTTTTTGGACCGAAATAGTCATCGAAATTCTTTTTAAAATTAGCAGTTAAAAATTCATTTGCAAATGGTTGACCACCATACTTGTAAATTCTTTGCAGAATTTTATAACAAGCAGCATAACCTAGACCTGGGAATAAGGACAAAAATCTCTTACCACCTGACTGATGTGCCTTATCTTTGAAGATAACTTCATTTAACTTAGACAAACTAGTAACTTTGGTAGTATTACTCATTAATCTCTTAGAGATGGTATCAACAGGATGGAAAACACCTATTTCACAAACACCAGCAGCGGCAGGACCTAGGATTCTAGCTAATCCAGATTGTTTCTTATCGACAGTACTCATTTAAATTATTAATATAGGATATATCTTGAAAACACAATATAGAAAGATAGATGATTAGTGAAATTGTATCGAATCTGAACTTTTTCAGCGAAAAAAAAAAATGAATGACTTTAATTAAAGATCGTACGCTGAAGTTGCATCCCTCAATAGTTTCATTTTGATAACAACTTGTAACTGCTTTCCTTTATTATAGCCATACCTGGAGAAGATTAAGCTCTATATGACCATGCTACACCGATAATAATAATAATAATAATAAAATTATCGTATACATCATTCTTAAATGATAACATTTGATCTTTTATTGACTCCTATCCTTTTCCTTCTAAGCGACGTCTTTCTTGTTGCCTAAATAGGCAGTTTGAATTTGTGCACTACCACAACGCGTTCTCTTAGTGTTGGTATTGGTTATATATCCACCTAATCTACAGAATTCATAGAAGTAGACCAATTTAGAAGATTATTTCCATAAAAAAAGTAATCATGATGTATTAACGGTTCATAAAAACTTGAAAAAGTGGCTAAAAGTGGCTAAAAGTGGATCCAAATATTGAAATAAGAAATAACATAAACATGCTCACAATAAAAAATCGATTTGGCCCAAAAGGGCAGCAGTCCTGAACATTTTTATTTTTTTATTTTATTCTTTGTACTTGCAAGTTCTAATGGTTTATTTGATCTTTTTATTTAGATTCGATTGACTCAGTCCAATTATCCCAACACACCCTAGACTGCATTAATTAATATGACTTTTGGAGATTTTGAAAACCTCTGTTATAAAACCCCATTGCCGTTATGTACTCTTATAAATCCCTTGAATGCCAACAGTTCCGACATTATATTTAAAGGTGTTTTACCCAAATGTTATGCAAGAAGTGTGAATCTAGCAAATACACTTATTTTTGAAATAGGTACTGCTTTCATAAATATTGGAAACCTAATTATATTATTAATGATTATTTATTTGGTTAGACTGCGATACACTTCTGTTGCTCGTAAAGAAATGATTTTTTTTTTCTGGTCTTTGATTGCTCATACAATTGCAACTTTGATTGTTGACACAGGAGTTTCACCTCCAGGGTCACGAACTTATGCATATTTTGTTAGTTTTGAAATTGGAAATACTGCTGTTTGTTGTTGGTCTCTTTTATTCGCCGGTTTATCTGGCTTCAATTTTTGGGATGATGGTTCTTTTCAGACAATGCTATCATTATACATAAGTTCTTTTATGGTTTTTGTTGTCAATTATTTAATTGCGATTTTCACTTTTAAAGGTTGGACTGATAGCTTGAATCCTTCAACGACCACCGCGCTCTACGTCTTTTACTTCGTTTTAAACCCCATAATGTTAGGTGTTTGGCTTATTTCTCAAATAGTTATTTGTTGTTTCACTTTAGTTTTTAATTGGTGGGCATTTGGAGCTCTGGGTTTGACCTGTTTTTTTTTTGCAGCTTCCGAAGTTTTACTTTATGGATTCAGTGAAAAAATTTGTTATAGCATGACCCATTATGTTGATGGTACACTTTTCAGCACCTTATCAATCATGTTTTGTTATATGATGGTTTATAAATTTTGGGATATTATCACTTTCGATGATGATGAATATTATAGATTTACAGAAGTTGTTCCCGGTGTTGGTAGTAAACAAGAGGCACAGTCATTATTACAGCACTAAAGTGTTGTATTTTTTAAAAGAAAAATACCCCTTGTAATATTAATATTTTTTATATAAGTAAACGAGCTTGCATTTATTATTAACCTTTTTACAAAAAAAATTACACATAAACCAGTTAACCAACGAATGAATAACATTTCTCTTTTTCATTTAACATCAACCAAATTTAAAACACCTAAATAGTTTCAAAATCGTCATCTTCTTCATCTAATAGCCCACCCTTCTTTTCCTCACCTCTTCTAGCAATTTCTTTACCTAAGGTTAAAATGATCAACTTCTCGAAGCCTTTATATGCCCATTGAGCAATAACCCAAACACCACCAATAATGGTAACTAATTTTATCACAAATTGAAAAAACGGTAATCTTCTTTCCACAACGGTCATTTTAATCGGCTCAAAATCATACTTGAAAAATATTCCTGGAGCATATCTATTGGAAGTCTCAAACATTCTCATTGAATATTGATTGGTATCAACTTCGTGACCTAACTTTTTAAAAACAGTCGGAACAACGTTTAACGAATAGTGAAACGTATGTATCTTTCCTTTCGTTAATTGGTATGTCATATCTAATGGATTATCTAAATATGGATAAAACCTACCAAACGAAAATTCATTAATATAATGTGTAAAATTTAAATCATCTTCAGGTGTTCCAGCATTGCTCATATAACCACGACCTTTTGCAGTAATATGGAAATCACCCTGAACTCTATTGATCGGTAAACTACCAAAAATTCTACATGATGGTAAATCCTCATTTAATCTATGACCTTTACCAAAAAATTCTGCTTCTAATGATCCAGCTAAAACATCATCCAACTCTGGCGTAACAACTTTTTTGACTTTATTAAAATACCATTGAGGAATATTATCAGCCATACCGTCGAAATTTAGTAGTTCTGATGCTAAAAATCTATCTTTCGTCACATCTTCAACATTTGCTTCTAAATATTTACATGGCATCTTTACTATTATATCAATGTTTAATCTTAAATCTTTCCTAATTACTTCATCAACAGAAAATTGATGATCAACAAATCCGTCAATAAAACCTCCGACTTGAACCCAAATTAAAAAGATTAACAGAAAATAAGTCATAATCGAGGAATATGATCCCCTGTATGAACGCACCTCTTTTGATGGCGGTGTCTTAGCTATTGCAAACTCGAAAAGCTAGTTAGTAAATTAAAATTCAATGTCAATATCAAAAAAAGTAATCATAAAAATTCAACACTTACGGAATGCATCAAACACACGAAATATCTTTCGTGTCTCATCCATTTTATTGGTTGATCTTTGTGTGTAAAGGCTTGAATTAGAGCTCTAAAAGAATGTAATTGCGTTACTCAAATTGAGTTTTGAATGAAATATCAATTAGCCAGCGCGATAATTTTCCACTTCATCAAAATAAAGTATGCAAACGTTTTTTTTTTCATATCCTATTTTATTATGTTGACAAAAACTATTATACAATGATACAATAAACTAACTAGCCTTTGGGACGGGTCCATTGGTATTCGTCTTACCGGATGGAGATGTTCCATTCATTCTTAACAGTTCAGCAGCCTTTTCACTACCTGGAATATAATTAGGATTGGATTTGTTATGAACAGTATAATACAGAGGACACGTTTTGTTAGTTCTAATATGTCCCAATGCACCACATGTTGCGCACCTTCTACTAGTAGATTTACCCTTACCAATACCTTTACCACTGATTCTACCTTCACTATCAATATTAGCTGCAGTAATACCAGGTGCCTTCTTTTTCTTCTTTTCGGCTTGCTTTTGTAATTTGGCCAATTCTTCTTCCAACCTCTTTTTAACTTTCAAATTTTCCTCTTTATCATTTGTTAAAACTAATGCATCACTTTCCAATTCTGTTGGATCTTCCAATATTTGAGCTTGTTTTCTTTTAATATACATCTCAACAACTTTTGGATCTTTTATAATTTGAACCTTTCTTTCTTTAATTCCATATGCATTCTTAACCATTCTTGTAATCTTTAAACATCTCGGTTTTTCATTAACTTCTTTATCAACCTCTCTATTCGCTTTATTCATATCTTTTTCATCCTTCAGCTCCACTTCTTGCACGTTCCTTGGCTTATCAGTACTTTTATAACGAGATAAAGATTTCTGTTGTTTATACCAGACTTTAGCAATTTCTTCATCATACAATTTTTGCTGAAATGCAACATTATACGAATGAGCACTTGAAGGGGCAGATTTCTTTTCGGGTTTTGGAGTTGGTGAAGCACTAACACTTAAGTCTTTACCTTCATTGACATTTTTTAAAAATCCACCTTTCATTGAAATCTTTAAGAATGAAAATGCTTCTCCTTTACCAGATGGATCTCCTTCACCATGAATTTGTAACATGGCCTTACCCTGAGTTGCTTGGATAAAATTTCTGGTTGTATTCCAGGGAGCCAATTGCTGAGACAAGGTCTCTTCTCCGAGTGAAACCATCGCTCCATCTTTATCTTTCTTCGCTGAACCAGCAATACCATTATTATGATTATCTTGCAAATCTTCCAATCTTTCTCTTCTAAATTGATCAAGATCATCAAATCTTAATTGCCCAGTTAACATCATCTCCATCAAGCATATATCTTCCGGTGAAATCATACGTCTTGTTTGTTCAAAATCTGGTAATTTTTCGCTTGATTTAATTTTCCAGTAACCTTGATCTTCACCACTTCTCTGATATTCCATAAACTCTTTCAATCTTTGCCTATTTTGCATATCAGATTGATCAGGGAAATGCTCGGAAATATCTTTCACAACCAATCTATTATGTTCATTGGCATTCAAAGCACGAAAAACAATCATCTTTAATCTATTTTTAGTGATAGATGTAATACGACGTGAATGTGGTCCAGGAACTTCAACTGCAGGATATGTCTGTCCGACCGTAAATAGGTGATTAATAGGTCTCAAAAAATACCTTTGAGGGTTACCACCACCAGAGGATCGAACCAATAAGAAGTCTGTTGATAATGCATCATGATGGAATACCGGAGCACGAGTCATCTGATTATATAGTGTTGGAACAATATTACCCTTTTCAACAAAACCGAAATTCCAAAATGGTGATCTATCCTGGACTCCTAAAACATGAGTTTCACCCACTGATAATTTTGGACGAGTGGTATCCTCCTCATTTCTTTTACGATAATAATTAATAATTTTAGATCCCATACCAAATTTACTCATGGAAAGTGGAAATTCTTCACTATATTCAAATGCAAAAAAATTTGCTGAATCACCCAAAGTAAGATCATTTGAATGTTTAAACAGCTCCGAAACTTCCTTACCTTTATCCTTCTTTTTCTTTCTGGTCTTAGGTTTAGAAAACAACATTGTCGTATTTGAACGTACTATAAAACGAGGCCTGTGATACATTCTAATCGAAGCGTACGATGGTCTGACCTTATAATATGGTGATTGTAGTCTTATTGCTGGAGGAGTATGGTCAATTGTAAGGGTACCAATTGTGGCTCTAACCTTAGTTTGATAATTATCCTTCAAAATTTCATATTCTTTATCATTAGAAATGCCGAATCTTAATTCCAAAGCTTTTTCATTTGTTGGAGTTTGCGCCAAGTTTTTGACTGCTTTATTTTGTTTCTTTAAATCTTTCTCTTCATCCATTAATACCATTTTTGGATCATTCATATCTAATTTTAAATTTATAAGTTCTATATTCAGGGTACCGTCAAAAATCATTTCATCATCATCTTCCCAATCATCAAGAGCAAAATCTTCAACTTTAAGTCTTTTAGAAGGAGGCAAATGCTCATCTACGCTAGCTTCTATAATATCATCATCATTCCAATCAGCAGTTGAGAGAACAATATTTTTTTCATATGATTTAAGATCATCTTTCGATCTTTTTTCCCTTCCATTCCCAGAATTAACGTTGACAAGTTCTTTATCACTAATTTCAATAAATTTTGGTTCCGGCAATGAATTGGTTACCTTCTTTTGCAATCTTTGATTATGTTCCTTAATTTGTTTTGTTGTCATTCTAAATTCTCTTCTTGAATCTGGGCACAATTCAAATTGAAATGTTTTCGGTAGTAAAGGTTTAGTAATTGGAGGTGGTTGTTGGTAACTAAATTCTAAAGGCACAATAGGAAATAAGGATTGTAGTTTCATCACTCTGCCTCTTTTAAAGGAAGGATAGAATATCTTTAATAGTTTTTCTTTGTTCTTCTTCTCTTTTTCCAATTTTTCTTTCTTCAATTTTTCTCTTATTTCTTTCTTTAATTCTTCATCATCTGATAATTCAATATCTGATTCACCGACTTGTTTGGTGTCCTGAATGTGAAAGTTGGATATATCTTCATTACCATTATCTAATAGTGTATTTGACTCAAAGTCCAAATCTTGCAAACCTACATTTCCTAGATTTTCAAGATTATTATCAAATATACCATCTGTTATCATGTCAGGTGCATCATTGGAATTAACACCCTGCATTCCTTCTTCCTGTAATTCTTTCATTAAATCATCATCGTTTTCATCAATTTCCACTTCGTCGTCTTCTTGTTCTTCCTCAAGCTCTTCATCATCTTTATTGTTATTGCCCTCAAGTTCAGAGGGAAGTTCTTCATCGGCTAATTCATCTTCATCACTGAAGTCAATGGCATCATCTGCATGAGTTGTAGACCCATCGAACATAGCATCAAAGTTCATCATGCCCATTTGATCATTGAGAACCATACCAAGATCTTCATCTTCCGCTTCTGATGGTAGGTCTAACTTGGATTGCTTTGGGGCCATTAGTTGTTGTGTTGTATCTATTAAATTTCGATTGCAAAAAAAAAAAACACTTATCAATCCCTAATAAACTGAAGATTGAATAGAAATTTAATTAAACAAATATTCTTTAAACTAAAAGAAAAAATACCAACAGTGCTACTGTTTCCAACTATTATGTAATGTGAGAAAAGTAAAACAGTTACACCACCGATTGTTTGATGATTTTTCAGTGCTGAAAGAACAAACATGTTGAGAAATCTTCCCATACTTTTTTCCGCATCAGACTCGCCTTGACATGAGCTTAAATTAATCTACAGCTAACTCAATGCTTTTAGTTACAAGATTTTTTACTTTATTTAGGTTAGTGAAGACTCTGAATAGTTATTTTAACTGAGATAGATATATTCAGGAGTGTTTTCTACTTTAGCCGTATTTTCATTGCGAGTGCTGACCATAATTTAATGATATCATTGTGATATCACCTGTATCCTACCTTTTTATAAGAAATTTCACTATCATAACACCAAACCATCATAAATACGTTGAACACTATCTTTATACCTGGTACTACATGATATTTCAGCCAATCTATATGAGTTTGTAAGTTGCTTAATTGTGGCTCTTATCGGTACGAAGACTTCACCGCGTATATATTAGAAACTTCCTTTCAAAATTTCTTCATTCTTTACTTAACAAGTACAATTAACCTTTTAACCATAATACTATTTTATACCCTATCTTATCAAATATGCTTAGAAATAGTAGCAAATTTATTGTTAGTTCAATCAAAAGATCATGTGGCGTCAGATCAATTGCCACTATTGCTCCAGCAGCTGTTGACAGTTTTTACAAAACCCATTCCAATTCTGTCATCCCAATCGATTCATCATGGTACATGCCCAACGTCCCTATCAATGGATATCATGAATTTATGAAGAAACGATTCTCTGACAAGGCAGTTTTTTTTGATATTGATAAAATAAAGGATCATTCAAGTAAATATCCGCATATGTTGCCATCGAAAAGTGATTTTGAAAAAAACGTGGATGAATTAGGCATTAAAAATGATTCAAGCTTGTTATTATATGATCAACAGGGTGTATTTAGTGCTTGCCGTGCTGCTTGGATGTTTGAAGTATTTGGCCATGATCCAGATAAAATCTATTTGCTGAACACATACTTGTCTTATCAACAGTCGCACTCCGATCCTAACCTGGTAATGAAAGTTCATAGTGCAAACAACTTAATTAAAGATAAGCTTGTCACATCACCATCATCACTTCCAGCATCTGACTATAAAGCTACTTTTGATCCAAATAAGGTTGTCTCTTTTGAGCAAATTTTAGAATTAGTAAAAAACAATGAAATTGGCTCGAAATATGTTTTAATCGATGCCAGAAGTCACGGTAGATTCACAGGTGAAGTTAAAGAACCGAGACCGGGTGTCTCCTCGGGTCATATTAAGAATGCAATCAATATCTCTTATGATAAATTATTAACCCCACAAAAAGCTTTCTTATCAACAATGTCGTTAAAGTCAGTTTTCAAAGATGCAGGTGTTGATGGCTCAAAACCTATCATTACTATGTGTGGTACCGGTGTCACTGCATGTCTTGTGAGATTTGGTTTACAATTATGTGGATTTGATTCGGAAAGAATCGCAGTTTATGATGGTTCTTGGACTGAATGGGGTCAAAGAGCACCAAAGGAATTTATTGTTTAAAATATGGTAAGCATTTAGTATATATATATATATATTAAGGAACAAACAGTCTTATATTACTTAGAAATTGAATTCGAATTCAGAGTAACTCTGCTCCTCAAATATTGTTCTTAATTGTAGAAGGATACTTTTCCAAATTCTGAAACCCGGGTATTGCTTTCGATTGGATATTCTAACTTCCAAAATATGAAGAATGTCCAAAAATATTAATGGTTCCTTAACATCTAGTAGTTGAAACATGAAATCATTAAATAAGCTTAGGTCCATCATCTCGGGTCCATCGACATTATCAAGAGTAAATTCCAACCATTTCAATAATTTTTGTTTAATTTGAGAAATTTCAGTTATAGGAATACCTTGGAAAAATAATTTAGCCTTCGAAAGAATGGTATCTTTGGTGATGAATCCTTCATTATTAAAACTATAATTATTTTTTTTACTTGGTGAAACAAGATACGCAATATCGTTTCTGTCATTATAAACTTTTCTTTTCTTTTTGGGCGTAGATTGTAAAGCTCTTCTTTTTAATTCTTGTTTTATCTCATTCTGAATATCATCTGGCAAGCTTTTAAAAACCTCCCAATTAATTTCTTCCTCGGCAAGATATGTATGAGGTAGTGCACTTTCTCTTAAGAGTTCATTTTCAATTTTCCTTTTCTTGGGTGATGTTTTCATTTGTAACATGATATCTGGCGTCTCAATTTTCTTCTCCGGTGATAACTCCCTGAAAGTTGTTGGTTCTAGCACCGTTGATCCATTCCCTTTTGATAGAACATTTCTAAAATTTTTAAATGGTAATTTAGATTGATTAGCATCTTCTTTATTTGCAATGTCCTCTGGCATTAATTTGCTCATTAATACACTAACACCTCTTAATTCTGGTGGATCACAACCCAGCAATCTCCAAAGATATTTTAATTCCGAAGATATGATACCTAACTCTCTAGTATATAGTCCTAATTTTGAACTTTTAGAAATAAATGTACAATAACCCATCCCTAAAAATTTCTCGGGCTCGATTGGTGCATCTGGATGTCTTAGGGATAATTTTAGTGTTATGTTAGAGCCCAACATTTTAGCATCAATCAGTCTTTTATTCATTTCATTGGCTACTCTTCTTAAAAATTCTTCCACTTGTAGATCATTATCAAATCTTATGCCCCAATTGATATCAATAGATATAGATTTTCTTAAAAATTCTTCAGGATGCTTCAAAATATCAATATCAGTAAAGTCCACACCAAATGAATATTCATGAATCATTGTACCTGTTTTAATACCAAAAGTTTTAATCAATAATTCTTTCCCCAACTTTCTAACCTGGTTTAAGCAAATTGATTCTCCCGCAACAATTTTCATTTCTTGTTTTAATTTATCATATAACCTACCACCGACACCTGGTAATTGATTAACTGTAACATTGCCTATAATATCCAGGACTTCATCATTGTCCCTTGGCATGACATATATTCCGTTAGGTTTCGCCTTTCTTAATGCCAATTTTGCCAATAAAACATTACTACCAGCCCCACAGCTGACTGTACACCCAGTTTTAGTATCCAATTTTTGCTTGATTTCCCTCAAAACAGATCCTGTATCATAGTGTCTTTCAAAACAAATCCTCGATATATCAATCAACGCTTCATCAACACTAACAGGTAAAATTGAATCCACATCCAATTCTAATAAAGTATCATAAAATATTTTCGAAGCTTCTTCATAATGTTCAAATTCATATTTCAAACAGACCAAACCTGGACATAGTTTTTGGGCTCTTGATAACCACATCCCATTACTAACGCCAAACTTACGAGCCACATAATTACAAGATGCAATATCCGAAGATGCACCTCCATGAGTGACACCACAAGGAACATTTTGGATGTCAATTGGCGGGATAGTACATTTTGCAGAAACAGTTGCAAAAAAGCAATCAAAATCAACGTGCATGATGACTTTATCAATATCTGCATGATTGGTCTTGTTTTCAGCTCTTTCTGACAAAATTTTAATTGTCTTGGATAAAAAATTGGATTTCAAATCTGTTTTCCAAGTGCTTAAATGATGTAATCTCGATTTAGCAAAAAAAGTTTTTAAAAAATCTTTGTGTTTGGCATCAATTGTGACACCTAAATCTATTTCCTGTGATGAAATATCATTTTGAATTCCAGTATCATCGTTGTTTACATCTAAATTATTCTCGTTAATATTTATTTGTTCTAAATCTCTACCGAATTCATTTTGTTTGACAATCGTCATTGCCTCCCTTCCTTTTATATCCAATTTAGATTGACCAAATTCGCCCAAGCCATCAACAATATATTCTGACCAATCTAATAATTTACCAATTTCAACGCTTTGTGTGATCCAAGTGGGTTTAACAACTTTACAGTTTGCAAATTGTATCCGTTTCCTAGGTGTAAGGTATTCCGCAATAATATGAGTAACTGCACCTTTAGATGCAAGATGATGCAAAAATTTACCACCATATAAAATGATTAGTTTATGTAATTTTGAAATATCTGGATCAGTTCTACCGTTAACATGTATAATACAGCCTTTAAAAATTTGTGGATAAGAATTTGTTTTTGTATTCGAAATTTTGGTATTATATGCATTAGCTTTGTTTATAAAATTAACGTATTCTTCATCTTTTTCTTGCTGTTTAATTCTTTTAGTTTCAAAATATCCTGCATAATCATTAAAAGCATATTTATCTGAATCTTCTAAATCATTTCTATCAGGATTTGAAATTATTGATGATTGTTTCTGTGCAAGTATATCAGCAAATGCTGATGACTTTGATAAATTTAATTGATCTAATTGTTGCTCACTGGTGTCAATTAAAGAAGTTCCAATTAACGGCTTATTTTCTGAATTCTCCAAACTCATTTTATTACGTGTTTGACTTAATTCATTAACAAAACGAATAAACTCTGAATCATTCATTGACCCCCAATCTTCAGATGCAATTTTAGAAGTATCGTCTAATTGAATAGATGAAGATGCATTTGCTTTCAGTGGCTGAGATGGTAGTTGAGGGGCCGGAAATTCTGGAGGTGGAGATGAAAGGACCTGAATTTTAGAAGATTCTTGAGCAAGTGGATCAAGATTGTCATCCTCTTCAGTTTCTGTGCCTGAATCATTAAAACCATGTTCCTGATTTAATTTTCTTTTTTGTGAAACAATTTTCAAAACTTCCAGTACATCCTGATCATCCATTGACCCCCATCCAGTGAAGCTTGATGATTGTTCTTTTGACATAATATCATTTGTGAAAAATAACTTCGCAAGTAACAGTAAAAAATGCAAAAAAAGAAAATCGCGTTTTCATGTTGCCATGTGCTCAAAATTACTGTATTCGATCAATCGTTAATTAAGTATAGAATAGAAAAGATAAATTTAAATATACAACTACTCCAAAGTATAATAAAACAAAAAAGCAAAGAAAAAGTCCAAAAAAAAGTAAAAAAGTAAACAAAAAGTAAACATAAATATGAACATGAAAAAAAAACACTGTGTAATGTAAAATAATAAGAGTAATAATGTTAAGAAAAGATAATAGCACGTCCACTTCATTTTCTTTGTCCCTGTTCTTTTTTCAAAGTCTAATACTTTTAATTTCATAGAGCATCTCTACGATTTGAAGAATAATTTGTTTTACCAATAAAAGCATTACTGTTACTTCTATCATCAAAAGGATTTAAATAACTTCCAGAATTATCTGCAGTCATTTCACCTAAACCATGTGTGATCAAAGCATTATCACTTCTATCCATATTTAAGAAAGAGTCATCATCAGCATTGTTATCAGAAAATGGATTTAATTTTGTAGTGGTAGTATCTTTTTTAGTAACCGAGGAAAGCTCATCTGTTAAATCAGTAACAGAACGAGAATCCGGTAACATTGAATTTCTATCATGACCACGCATTGCGGTAGCACCAAGTTCTGCTAATTCATATTCAACTTTACTGTAATCATCACCATCTTCTTTTGGAATGAACGCTTGTCTATCATCTTTAATTGGTTGATATCTTGTATCAGGATTTCTGTAAATTAATGCAAGCGTACAAGTAACGACAGTAAAAATAAGTAAAATAAGTGCAAAAACTGCATTCATAACAAAATAAACAACTGCGGCAACAGATGAAACAACGATTGGTTGGCGGAAAACATTTGAATAAAATAAGAAGAAAACCGAATTGATCAAGTTGATGACTGCAATAAAGATATTGAAAATGTTTGTTCTTTTATCCATAAACGGACGGATCCAGATTAAGACTGCGGTATGAATAATTTCAATTGCAAAAATAAGGCATGCACAAATTTTTCCCTGTGATTGTAAAACGGCAATTAATAAGGCTCTAATGAAAAGGTAAAATAAATCTAATGGAACCCAAAAAAATTTGTAAGCTTTATATTGAGCGTAGAAGAAACCATACTTATTTAGAATTTTTGGATCACCGAATAAAATATAAGCAGGATTTTTATGGGTGTTGATTGATCTGATACCAGCAACCACTATCCTAACGGCTGCATAAGCAATTAAAATAAAAACAACAATAAAAATGATAACGGCCATCGCTAGACATCCAGCAGAATTATTTTGAGTAAATTCCCAAAGGCACATTAAAACAATTTGAGGGAAAGTGATATTGAACAATCTGTAAAGAGAACCTTTAATTAAAGAAGGCCAATGGTTTCTAAATAACAAGAATTTATTTGCGTCGAGCATTTTAGCTCTGATCATAATTTCACAAACACCTTTAAAAACTGAAGTTAAAACCAAAAGAATAAAACCCACAAATAAGAAAAATGTAATACTTGTTAGAAATAAGTTTGAAATTTCAATATTTGCCAAGTAGGAAACTCTTTGGATACCCCTTAGAACCAATGTTTTTGAGGATAGATTATATTCATCGGTGGAATAAAGGTTTGTATCACTTAAAACGTCATCACTGGATGAAGATGCCACTGTTAACGCTCTTTTTGATAAATGCTTGAAAAATTTTTGAACAGAAATTGAGATAACATCTTTATTATCAAGAGTTGAAGTAACGTCACCACCGGTGGATTGGACATACCAGAAAAAGATATCTTGCATGAACTCTGTTTCGATGATACCTAAAGTCCACATAAAATTTTGAGCCCAGGCAGCAGCAATTGGAGGCACAGAAGCGACACCCATCATTGCCATTATAGCCAAATTTTGGAAGTAAACAAACAAAGACGCAGCGTTGGAAGCGATATGTGCGGCAGTTGCAGAATGTCCCATGATTGAAACAAACGACGACACGATTAAACCAAATCCTGAAACACATGCGATGGGCCAACCAGCATATCTAGTTTGAACGGTCTTACCGTTACTAACTTGTGCTTTAATACAGGCCAAAGGGGTCACACTCTCTGTATCATTACTAGAATAAACGTAAACCTGGACGTACGCGTCAAGATCTGGAATCGTGTAAGCAATACTTGGGATGTTGTCTGTCAAATCACTTGTAATCTTGTACGTACCTTCGACGTTGATATGGCCCGACGTAAGTGGACAAATCGTGGCGTATCCCAAATCACATAGATCGATCGTTCCCTTGTAAGCGGATAGTCCATACACCACTAAATCGTACTCAGCTCTGATTTTACCAGATATTGAAGAAGACCCATCAATGTAGAACACTGCGGTGTTATTATATGGATAGTAGTAAACACTGAAATATGATGTGGAAAATTCAGAATTTTCCATACACGTTAAAAGCGTGTCTGAACGTAAAAATTTACCTTGAACAAGTGAAGTGAATAGATTAAATGATAATACAAGAGATAATAAATCAAGTATAATCATCCTAGGAACAATATCTATGTCTGTGTGTATATATGTGTAGATAAATATATAACAATCCAATCAATAATGAGGAAAGAGTCAACAATAAATACGTGTAGTCCACCTGAAACTGTTCTGTAAATAAAATTATCATCAAATGAGGCTGATGCTTTCCATCTTCGACTTTCCTTCTAAAAATAAGTCTGCGTCGATCGTCCCGTCCCGTCTTCAGATATCAGTTAACTCCGCACCAGATGTCACTTGAAAATGCGCACTCCGAAATTGGTGGAACCCCACAGCAATACTAATAAAACTGATAACCGTGTGAGTTACCTGTTACTTTGTAGATAGTTCTGTTGATTACTGAATTAAGACTAAAATTAATATGTGCACCAGAATTGCCTTCCTCTAATCCTATTATATGTCATCCGAATATATTACAACCTCCTCAATTTTCGCATTACTTCTACAACACACACCCTTAATTTTATCTCCACATACAATCAAAAGATATATTATAAAGTAATTTGATATCTATAAATAGTCAGGTAGAACCCTTTGAATAAATTAACAGTTTTTTTATACCTTGTCTTTCTTTTTATTATATATAATAAGATACATTAATTAACAATGCCAGAAAAAGAATTAGAAAATGAACACTTGATGAACGAAGAGGCCTTGGAGGTTCCGCAAGGATTCTTTGAAAGACATCCTTCAAAACCTTACCTTACTTCGCTGGAACAGTATAAAAAGATGCACAAAGAGTCAATTGAACAACCAGGTCAGTTTTTTGGCAAAATGGCAGCCGAGAACTTGTCGTGGTCCAAGCCTTTCACGGTCGCCAAGGTTCCTGAGACTCCACATTTGAAAGATAACAATGGTGAGCCATCTGCTTGGTTTGTTGACGGTGAACTAAATGCGTGCTACAACTGTGTTGATCGTTGGGCAATAAAGGACCCAAAAAAGGCTGCCATTATTTATGAAGCGGATGAGCCTGGCCAGGGCCGTATAATCAGTTACGGCGAATTGTTGAAAGACGTGTGCCGTTTTGCACAGGTTTTGACCAATCTAGGTGTTAAAAAGGGTGACACAGTTGCAGTTTACTTACCAATGATTCCTGAAGCAATTGTTACCTTGTTAGCGATTGTTAGAATTGGTGCTGTCCACTCTGTCGTGTTCGCTGGCTTTTCTTCTGCTTCTTTAAAGGATAGAATTTTGGATGCAAACTCCCAAATTGTCATTACGACCGACGAATCAAAGCGTGGTGGTAAAATCATTGAAACCAAAAAAATTGTCGATGATGCTCTAGCCCACTGTCCAAATGTCAGAAACGTTGTTGTTTTTAAACGCACAGGTAACTCTCACATTCCTTGGGATAATAACAGAGATCTTTGGTGGCACGATGAAGTCGCCAAGTACGGTCCTTACTGCCCACCCGTTCCAATGAGTTCTGAAGATATTTTGTTTTTATTGTACACGTCAGGCTCAACTGGTAAACCAAAGGGTATCCAACATACGACCGCTGGATATTTATTGGGCGCATTGATGACAACAAAATATACTTTTGATGTTCATCCTGAAGATGTGATTTTCACAGCTGGTGATGTCGGTTGGATTACTGGTCATACTTACGTCGTCTATGGTCCATTATTGAATGGTGCCGCAACTGTTGTTTTTGAAGGTACACCTGCTTATCCAAATTTTTCAAGATATTGGGAAATTGTTGACAAATATAGCGTTAACCAATTTTATGTTGCACCAACCGCTTTGAGATTGTTGAAGAGAGCTGGAGAAAAGTATATTGAAAACTACAAGCTAGATAACTTAAGAGTTTTGGGTTCGGTTGGTGAGCCAATTGCAAAAGATGTTTGGGAGTGGTATAATAAATACATTGGTAGAGGCAAGGCACACATTTGTGATACTTATTGGCAAACTGAATCTGGCTCTCATCTGATTTGCCCATTAGCAGGTATTACACCAACAAAGCCTGGTTCAGCTTCTTTGCCATTTTTCGGTATTGAACCAGTTATTTGTGATCCTGTTACAGGAGAAGAATTGGAAGGTAACCATGTTGAAGGTGTTTTATGTGTTAAAACTTCTTGGCCATCAATCACTAGAACTATTTGGAATGATTATAGCAGATACTTAGATACCTATTTAAAACCTTATCATGGACATTATTTCTCAGGTGATGGTGCTGCTAGAGACAGAGATGGATTTTACTGGATCTTAGGAAGAGTTGATGATGTTGTTAATGTTTCTGGTCATAGATTATCAACAGCGGAAATCGAGGCCGCTTTGATTGAAGATCCATTAGTGTCTGAATCTGCAGTTGTGGGATTCCCCGATGAGCTAACTGGTTCTGCTGTTGCAGCATTTGTTTCATTGAAAAATAAAGTTGATGACGAACTAGCAACTAAAAAAGGATTGATTTTGACTGTTAGAAAAGAAATTGGACCATTTGCAGCTCCAAAATTAATTTTATTAGTTGATGACTTGCCAAAAACAAGATCTGGTAAAATTATGAGAAGAATTTTGAGAAAGATTTTAGCTGGTGAAGAAGACCAACTAGGTGATGTTTCTACATTATCAAATCCTCAAGTTGTTGGGCATTTAATTGATGTCGTTCATCGTTCAAGGAAGTAAGTGCTCTTTATGTTATGTTTTATATTTTAAATTTTATATTTTATAGTTTATATGTTCTGTTATAATGAATTTGATATTTTGTCGTGAAGAACTCAACTCCCAGCGAAAAGAACAGCGAGAAACAAATGAAAAAAAAAAACAGATTTCCACTACCCCTGTAGAGTAGCCCCCGGTTATCTCTGGTTAGACTAATTTATTTTTTGCTAAATACTCAGTAAAAATATTTTGTTATTATTTACTGTTATTATTCATTGTTCATTATTTGTTTAAATTGACACCTTCGTTTATAGGAATACTCTTTTGGCATACACACAAGCATTCCATTTGTTTTAGCGCTTTTCTACATCCACTGTTGTTATCTCAATCTTTTGATTCATTGTTTACCCCATCAAATACAACTTGGTCCAATAAAATTTTGATCTGTTTCAGTTGGTTTATAAAGCCTCAAAACATATATCTCTAGCTTCAACTTTTTGGAATTACTTTATTAGGTTATCTGGAACTCTTATAACTTACTTCTCCTCATTCGAAATTAACCAACTATATATTAATAAAAAAATTAAAAATGAAAAGTTTTGCTCAATTTTTCCTACTGTTCACTCTATTATCGAATACATTAGCAAAAAGATCATTGTACTCAACTTCTTTAGTCGACTGTATGGCCAACAGCACTAAAATTCAGCCAAATTACTTTAATGTTGTCTTTAACCCAGAAACCAGAGCACTAAAGTATGATATTTCGCTTACTTCAGAAATTGAAGGTGACGTTAAAGCTTTTATTACAGTTTATGCCTTTGGATTTGATATCATTACAAAAACTATCGATCTTTGTGATTTAGGTTGGAAACAATTTTGTCCAATCACTCCTTCTGAAATGGAAGTTGAATCTATTGAATATATTTCAGAGAAATATGTTAACATGATTCCAAATATTGCTTACGTTTTCCCTGATATTGATGCTGTCGCTAGATTAATTATTACGAATGAAAATGACGAGTTATTAGGTTGTTTACAATGCTCTTTCACAAATGGTAAAACTGTTTCTCATGAAGGTGCTAAATGGGCAACTGCTGTGGTTGCTGGTATTGGTCTATTAGTTTCTGCTGCGTTATCATTATTTGGTAACTCTGCCGCTGCCTCGAGAATGTCGGCTGCTGCAATCTCTTTATTTACTTATTTTCAAAGTGTCGTCATTATTTCTATGCTTCATGTCCAAGAAACTCCTGCAATCGCTTCTGCTTGGTCAGAAAATTTAGCTTGGTCAATGGGACTAATTAGAATTACCTTTATGCAAAAAATTTTTAGATGGTATATTCAAGCAACTGGTGGTACCCCAACTCAATATCTAACTAGTGCCGCAACTCAAGTTTTAACTCAGCGTTCTTTAAATTATATTTTGGATAATTCACTGACTACATCAGTGATATCATTTTTTTTCCCGAATTCTTATAAATCACCAAATGAATATGCTCCATATCTTGGATTACAGGAAAGGTCGTCAGATTTGGATAGTGAATTCATTCCTATAGATAATGTTCCATCAAGTTCCCATCTAGAAGTTTTAAGAGGTATTGAAAGGGTTGCATACAATGCAAACATTGAACCAACTGCAGTTGTCTGTACAGGTTTTACATTTTTCGTTTTATGCCTTTACGTTTTAGTGAGTTTATTCTTTATTTTCAGACTTTTGATGAAACAGTTAACAAAAAATGAAAACTCTTGGTTTAGTCGTCATTTAACCCATAGAACTTCCTGGAAATCAACATTTAAGGGTGCATTAGCAAGATATATTTTTATCGGTTTTCCTCAACTAGTTATCTTATCTCTTTGGGAATTTACAATGCATGATTCTGGTGCAATTGTTACATTATCAGTTTTCTTTTTACTATTGGCTCTTTTAACAATGTCGTGGTGTTCTTTTAAAACACTCTCCTATGGTAGACAATCAATTAGAGAACATGGTAACCCTGCCGCAATTTTATATGGTAATCCAGATGTTTTAAGTCGTTATGGTTTTATGTATACCATGTTTAACGCAAATCGTTTCTGGTTTGGTACGGCTATTTTAGTTTATATTTTTATCAAGGCTTTATTCGTTTCACTAGCGCAAGGATCTGGTAGAACTCAGGCATTAGCAATTTGGATTCTTGATATGTTTTATTGTGCACTTTTGTGTCATACTCTACCATATTTGGATAAATTTATGAATGTGATTAGTATCTTTATCCAAGTTATTATTACAATCAATTCATTTTTATTTACTTTCTTTTCAGGTGTGTATGGCCAACAATGGAAAGTTTCTGCAGTTATGGGTATTGTCTTTTTTATTATGAATGCTGCAATGTCATTAATTTTACTTGTTGTTATTTTGCTCCTTGCTGTAATTACCGTTTTCTCAAAGAATCCTGATTCACGGTTCTCTCCAGCTAAAGATGATAGAACTTCTTTCCAGAGAAAGCATCAATCATTAGAAGACACACCAGATGCTGCAAGAGAATTATTTGAATTAGGTCAAGTTGCAAAAGAGCATAATAATAATTGGGCTACAGAAATGTACCAATTAAAAGACCTTGATGACTCGAATGAACAAAAAGAGCTCTCACCAGTTGAAAAAGATATTGACGTTGCAGATTCATCATCATCATCATCAAATGGCTTTGGCAAATTTATGAGTAATTTTACTCATGGTAAAAGTGTTAAGAACATTTTCAATCTTGGTGGTAATAAATCAAAACATGATGAAGATGAGGGTGAAGGAGAAGAAAATCCAAGTTTACCTTATAAGTCTACTTCATTTTTACCCGCACATGATAACAATACTGATAATGAATCAAAATTAACAGAACGTCAAAATCCTTTTCAACCAATAGGTTCAACATCAGGAAATCATAGTGATACATTGTCAACAGATCATAGTGATATTATTTCAAGAGATCCGTTTCAGACAGGACAAGAGTTAGATAGTTCTCATTTTAGAGTAGAATCTAATGCACCAACTGTTAGTGATTTTGGAACGCCAATAGATTCAAATAATTTCCACGATGCGAATGATCATAATTCTCTAAATCATGAACCAGGAGGATATTATCATGATGACGAATCTTTTGAAGATAATAATAGAACTAGCCTGAGACCAAGTTATATTTAAGAGAATATAGTTTTGTATAATAGATTTTGATGATTTGTTTTTTTTTTGTTTATAATCACATTTTCATTGTTTATTTTTCATCTTTTTTTTTAATTATTGTTTCTTTAATTCCTTGACTTTTCTTAATTTTTTGTTACTAATGATATAGTTCCTAAAAATTCTTCTTGTACTTGCTTATCATATAAACTATACCTAATATGCAAAAGACAACGGTTAAAAATTAATACTGTAATAATAATTCTGATATCATTTGAACCGCCTTTTTATCTTAGCTAACGCGAATGATCTCGTTCCGTTTTTTCTTTTTGAAACTTTCAACATGAATTTTTCAATTACTTTAAGGATATATAAAGATATTTGATTAATAATATCAATTGAAATGAATTTATCGCTGCATGATCCAGTAACAATTACATCCGATTATCCATCTACATTAACAACCACTCTTTCATATGGCCATTCAACATCATTACAACTTTCTGCGTGTAGTCATTATTTGGCGTCAGGACTCCTTGATGGAACGATACTTATAATCGATACATGGACAAACAATGCTCCATTGGTTTTGCGTGGTCATACAAGAGCAATTACAGGCATAAGATGGCTTACAGAAAATGGTGGATTAGTTAGCTGGTCAAGAGATTGGAAAGTTTGTGTATGGGATGATCATGGTCAATTGGTTTTTGAAGATAGATTTGAAGGCGGGGTCTGGGGAGTTGCTATTGTCGATTCAGTTGATATCAAGAATTGGAAATTAATTATGGATTTAGTTGATGGTAGTGTTGGATTTGTTGAATGTGTTGATGGTAAAATAAATTGTAAATATTTAAATGATAAACTTGAAGAAAATGGAGTTACATTATGTTCAACTATTGTTTTTAGTGGGAAATATGTTTTAAACGGTACTAATAAGGGATGGCTCAATATTGTTGATGTTGATAAAAGAGAGGTTGCTAAAAGTTTTAAAATCTGCAGTGGTAATATTAAGGGTATTGAAATTGTTGAAAGAAGTGGAATATTGGTTATTAATGCAAGTGATAGAATTTTAAGACAATATGATGTTAATTTATGGAATGAAAACAATATTCAGGATTGGGAACTAAATTTAATCCATAAATATCAAGATGTTGTTAATAGGATTCAATGGAACTCAATTAAATTTAATAATACAGGAGAATTTTTGTGTGCCAGTACAATGGGTGCAACACATGATGTTTATGTTTGGGAAACTGAACTGGGTAGTTTGGTAAAAATTTTAGAGGGTTCAAATGAGGAATTAATTGATATTGACTGGAACCATCGTAAATGTGTTATTGTAGCAAATGGCATGGATACTGGTACAATATATTGGTGGGGAGTTATAATACCGCAAAAGTGGAGTGCATTAGCCCCTGATTTCGAAGAAATTGAACAAAATATCAATTATGATGAAAAGGAAGATGAATTTGATATGGTTGATTATGATGGAGAAGCGGAAGCTGAAGAAGGTGAAGACCAGATTGTAAACGTTGTTGAGAGAGAAGAGACGGATGCAAGAGGCTTTCCGTTTATTAGGGGTTGTATAATTACGACAGATTTAAGAAATTGATAATTAAAAATAATGTATAATAAATATAATTCAGTATAATATAATGTAACTTTAACGTTAGAAAAGCAACAGTGACATTAAACAAAAAATATTTCTCTTCTATATATTAAGTAACAAAATTTATACCAAATTAATTATAAGACTCTAGCTTCATGAATATTAGCGTATCTTCCGGAAGGATCAGCATGACAACCCCATTCAGCTTTTGGAATCCATCTCATAACAGTAGAAGCAGCAGCCTGTGAAGGGAATAATTCATCGAATTTACATCTATAGAAGTAAGCTTCTTTGGTTGTAGGAATATCATCACCCCAATGTGGTTTTGGGTTAGCAAATTCTTCATCAGTGACCATTTTTTCAGCTAGATCCTTCAAACCATCAATCCATGAATAACCAACACCATCAGAAAATTGTTCCTTTTGTCTCCATAAGATTTCATCAGGTAAATATGGTGTTTGACCTGGTTCATTTTTATTATCAAAAGCTTTTCTTAAAATATACTTCTCAATTTTACCATCTTTTGCACTGATCATTTTATCCTTTGGATCAATATTCATACAAACGTTTAAGAATTCTTTATCTAAGAATGGAACTCTGGCCTCTAGACCCCAAGCCATTGTAGATTTATTAGCTCTTAAGCAATCAGATAAATGTAGGTTTTTAACTCTTTTAACGGATTCGATATGGAATTCAGCAGCACTTGGGGCATTTGCGAAGTATAAGTAACCACCAAAGATTTCATCAGAACCTTCACCAGAAAGAACCATTTTAACACCTTGAGCTTTGATTTTTCTTGAAAGTAAATACATTGGAGTTGATGCTCTAATTGTGGTAACATCATAGGTCTCTAAATGATAGATAACATCTGATAAAGCATCAAAACCTTCTTGTAAAGTAAAAGTATGTTCATGATGGATTGTACCAATAAATTCAGCAACTTTCTTAGCTGCAATTAAATCAGGAGCGCCTGGTAAACCAATTGCGAAAGAATGTAACTTTGCCCAACCTGTGTTAGATAATTGACCCTTTGCATCAACACCTGTTAAAGTATGACTTGCATCAATACTTTTATTACCTTCAGCAATTGCTGCTTTATTAGTTTCCCTTGAGGCAATTGAAGCAATCAAAGAAGAGTCCAAACCACCAGAAAGTAAGACACCATAAGGAACTTCGGCCATTAATCTCTTTCTAACAGCCATTTCTAAAGTTTCTCTAACTAGTTTATAATCAACTGGAGTTGTTGGAATTCTATCCTCATCCCACCAGTTTGGTTTGAAATATCTAGTTATTTTATCAGTGTTAGAATCATAAATATGACCAGGTGGGAAAGCTTTAATGTCATCACATTCATCAGTCAAACATTTTAGTTCGGAAGCAAAATAAACTGTTTTTGGGGATTTGGATGATCTACCCATGTAAAGAGTTGTAATACCAATTGGATCTCTTGCGGCAATGATTCTATCCATTTTTTTATCATATAGAACCCAAGCAAACATACCATCTAAGTATTTTGGAGCATCAATATCATATTTTTCAACTAATGGAATAATTGGTTCACAATCTGATAAAGTTTTAAATTTGTAATCTTTAATTTGAGATCTTAAATCAATATGGTTATAAATTTCACCATTAACTGATAAAATATATCTACCGTCATCAGAAACGATTGGTTGAGCACCTGCATCTAAGCCAACAATTGCTAATCTTTCGTGGCATAAAATTGTAGAATTTGCCACGACGTTACCAGACCAATCCGGGCCTCTGTGTCTAATTCTTTTTGAGTAAGCCAAAGCTTTTGGCTTGAACGATTCAATATCTTGAACTCTATAAGCAGCAAAAATACCACACATTATATATATTTACAATATATTTCAATTTAAAAATTCAAAAGTAGATAAGTAAAACTTATAAATAAAAGGGTACTAATGGGTGAGTAATCGACTAAATGAGTAATTGTAGTTGATAAAATTTTTAGTTACTATTCAATTCAGCGCTTGTCGGAATGATTACGCTGTGAAATTTTTAATTTTGCAACGCTTGAGCGAGACGTTTTAGAATTTCGAAAATCTGGGAAATTCAGATTTTTCAGATGAGTCAGAGAGGTTAAAATCCCCAAATAGACCGGGTAACAGATTCCTTCAAATATCAAAAAAAAAAGTGAATCACGTGATTTTAATAATAGTACATCCTTACACTGCGCCATAGTTTTTCTGTTCCCTTTGACCAAACGGGTTAGATTGCAAATTGGTAATTGAAGAGATTTAGTTTGCCTATTGTTGCCCTTTTGGTTCACTTGTTTCACTTTGAAACTCTTTTCCTTTATTATATATGTATATTCAACGTCAATTAATTACGAGATTATTTAAACGTATTAATTATAGACAGTTTACTACTACTAATATTGCCCATACTATTACGAAAATGTCTGTTGAATCGACTTTATCTCCATTATTCAGCAAGATAGATTCTTTGAAACCAAATTTTATTGAAAGATTATCAAATGCTGTGGCAATTGCATCAGTTTCAGGTGATGAAACCTTAAGGCCAAAAGTTTTTGAAATGGCGGATTTTTTGAAGCAAGAATTGACAAAATTAGGCGCTGATGATATTCAGTTTAGGGATCTAGGTATCCAGCCACCACCAGTTAACGATCCAAAATTACAACTACCACCTATTGTTTTGGCTAAGTTTGGCGAGAATCCCGAAAAAAAAACGGTTTTGATTTACGGTCATTATGATGTTCAACCTGCTTTACTGGAAGATGGGTGGGCCACTGAACCATTTACCTTGACAGAAAAAAATGATAAACTATTTGGTAGAGGTTCAACTGATGATAAAGGGCCTGTTATTGGTTGGCTAAACTCAATTCAAGCTCATAAAGAATTAGGCATTGATTTGCCTGTTAATATTGTTTTCTGTTTTGAAGGAATGGAAGAAAGTGGTTCAATCGGTTTAGATAAGGTTATCGCTGACGAGGCAAACAAATATTTTAAAAATGTCGATACAGTTTGTATTTCCGATAACTACTGGTTAGGTACTAAAAAACCTGTTTTAACTTATGGATTAAGAGGCTGTAATTATTACCAAATCATTATCAATGGCCCAGGTGCAGATTTACATTCTGGTATTTTTGGTGGTGTTATACATGAACCAATGACAGACTTAGTTAAAGTTATGTCACAGCTGGTTGATGTTAAAGGGAATATTTTAATTCCTGGCATTGATGAAATGATTGCTCCTGTTACTGAAAAGGAAGAAAAATTATATGATGATATTGATTTTGATGTTGATGAACTAAATGCGGCTTCAGGTTCAAACACTGCAATCTATCAAGATAAAAAAAATATTTTAATGCATAGATGGAGATACCCATCATTATCATTGCATGGTATCGAAGGTGCTTTCTCTGGCGGCGGTGCTAAAACTGTTATACCAGCCAAAGTTATTGGTAAATTTTCTATTAGAACTGTTCCAGATATTGATTCAGAGAAATTAACAAAATTAGTTGTTGATTATTGTAATAAAAATTTCAAAGAATTAGGATCTCCAAACACTTGTACCGTTGAATTAATTCATGATGGTAATTATTGGGTTAGTGATCCATTTAATGATTCGTTCTCTGCTGCTAGAAAAGCAACAAAATTAGTCTGGAATATTGATCCAGATCTAACTAGAGAAGGTGGTTCTATTCCAATTACAATTACTTTTGAAAAAGAGTTGAAAACTAATTGTTTATTGTTACCAATGGGAAGAGGTGATGATGGTGCTCATTCTATCAACGAAAAAATTGATATGTCAAACTATATTGAAGGTGTTAAGACACTATCTGCTTATTTACATTTTTATGGTGAAACGAAATAAGTATAAAACTAATTATTTCATTATATTTATATTAGTATATTTTTTTTAATCTATAACTTTAATTTTAAAGCCTCACTAAGGAAGAACGAAAAAAATACTGTCATAGATCGGCCCCCGCGTTCTCTATATTTAATGATTTTCTTTGTGTCAATTGAGCAAGCAACCTTAATTATTACCATAGATTAACTTTGTTAGGGCATTGACACCAGTTCAAATTAAACAGATCATTGACTGAATCTGTTCAGTTATCATTTGTTTTGTATATTAAATCATGGAGCAGTATTTGGGCAATAAAAACCTTCCCGGGTTTCTCAAATATGTTAAAGAATGTCCGTATTATACTGAATTAGACCTTTCGGACCCTAACTGTTATCAAAGCAAAAATTATAAATATCATCAATATTTCTCAAATTTAGGTGTTAATAATTTGGCTGGTGTTGATAGTTTTTTTCCATCGGAAGCATCAGCGTATTACCAAAAACACAGAGTTGCAAGGCCGGATGTTGCTGAAGATCTTTTGCCTGAAATGCATAATCATAATCACTATGGCCACAGTGAAAATGATTTAAATTCAGAGTCTGACTCATTCCGATCAAAATTTAATAGCTTTGTCAATGTGCCAACTATTTTCACAGAGCAAGAATTAACTGGTTTATGTTATCATTCGGCAGTTGATATGCCGAATGGTATTCACATTTATGGAGGATTGCGTGTTTTATCAATTTCAGAATATAGGCAAGTGCTAGAAGATCTAACTAAAAATTTTACAATTCCACCGGAAAACATAACTATGAAATTTGATTATGATTTACCATTGCCAATGGAAAAGGATAAAATAATTTCCATGGCTGCAATCCCGAACACATTAGTTTATAGATATTCACCTGAATCAAATTCCTGTTCAATAGTTCTTGATTTATTAGCTCCCTTCAGTTTAAAAAATATTATACCGAACAATAAAGGATCATTCTCACACTCATTATCAAATTCGTTCACCTCTTCATATTCCTCAAATTCATCAAATTCATCGGTTTATCCCGGACCTTTGCTATGCTCTGCAGCGGCCAGATTAAGTAAAAGATTTTATATGCTATATGGCGGAATGGATCTATCAACAGAAATTACCTACCCCGATGAATTACATTGTATAATTGAAAAAAAAATTATCCCAACCGATCAATTTTGGTTATTTGATACCGTTTCTTTACGATTTAAAGAAATTAAAATTTCAGTTCACCCAACCTATAATTCAATTTTTTCAAATTCAATTGCAAGATTTGGTCATTCCATGGTTTCTGTTCCTATTGAAGACAGTAACCATGAAGTGTTAAAAAATAACGGCAAAGAAAAACTAGATAATAATCAAATATCTAAAAAGGAAAGAGATAATATTTCCCATACACAATATACCCAACCATCAATTTTATTTATTATGGGTGGCTACAAAGGTTGTGATGATGGTAAATCTTTCAGTGCCATGAACGATTTATGGAAATGTGAACTGTTTTTGGATGATAATGGAGTTTCTGATGAGGTTATTTGTTGTCCAATTGGAAATTTTGAGATGATTAATGATAAGCATAGTCATATAATTGATCCAAATGGTAATGAACTTGAAGAGAGCTTTTCAAACAGAGAGATGAATTATAAGTTTACTGGTGTTTTTAAACATAATTTAGATTCATCTTGGCCATCTCCAAGAGGATTTTTTGCGATGTCATTGATTGATAGCAATGAATTACCAACTATACTACAAGCAAATGATATAATTGATAAAAATAAATCTGTAGATACATCACAGCAGGATTCCAATATTAGTGGATCAGTTGGTAACATTACACCCACTTCAACTTCACAATCACAACCACATTCTTTTCCTTCAAATTTTTATTCACCAAATGCTCAAAAAACAGTTAAGCCAATGAGCCAAAAATCAAATAATACTCCATCAATTTCATCATCTTCAAATAGCTCTGCATCACCAACAAATACAAAGCATATGCCCAGTGCTTCAATTAGAGATTTATTCACCAGAATTTCCAGTACTAGGGAAAGTGTTAATGAAACTTTACCAGTAAAGATTAACACTAATTTACAATCAAACCATTCAAGTGAATCAGTGACTCCCCCTGACATAACTAGTACATCATCACCATTGGCCCAATCGGGTATACATACTTACCAAATAAGTACATTGAAATCTAAAGTTTTAATCATGTTTGGAGGATCTTCAATCAGCTACACCAAAGTGAAAAATGAAAATGATAGTAAATGTGCAAGTTATTATATTAAGTCCATTACCGGTGATTTATGGTGGTTTGATTTTCAAAATCAATCCTGGTATCCAATTGAAACTTATTATAAGGAAAGGGACGCAATGCTAAGTGTTTGTGGTCATGGTATTACAAGCAATGGTAAACATTTAGTTGTGGTCGGGGGAATTCAAGAGAGACAACTAGAGGATGAATGTTTCAAACCAGTTTTAGTCGGTGAAGGTGGTAGAGATTGGGAAGTTGGTCGTAAGGCTGTTATCAACTTTCATGCAAAGTTAAGAAATAGAAATTGGCGTGGTATGTCATCTGAACCTCTAGCTTCTTCATGTGGGATTTCAGTTAAAAATAGTAAACTAAACTATTGCTATAAGTCTTTTGTTTTAAATTTGGAAACCCAGCAATGGATATCTGTTGATTATCTTTTTGTTAGAAAAATTCATTTTAATAATATTTTTAATTATAGTCATCCAGCCTTAGGTGATGAAGAAGACTATCATATTGTGTTCACGAATGCTCCAATTTTCAAAATTGATTCAAAAGTTGTCTTCTGTGCTAGTGACGTTAAAATTTTGGATGAAAAATCAGGCAAAGTTTCCAAAAAGTTACAAACAGTTTTTGGTAACGGTTTTGCTGAAATTTTTTCAACTTACTTAAAATTTTAATTACTATGTTAATAATATATATACATATGTATATATATATATATATATATGTATGTTATTGTACTTATATTTGTATCTGTATTCATATCTATATAGACTCCCCATTTTCATTAGTTTTATTTACTAATGATAACTCTTTAATTATGCATTTATTAATTTCATTTTCAAACAAATCATTAAACCAATGCGCTTTTTCTTTATTCAGGTTTAGTAATTTATCAATTTGCCTTTTGGAATTTAAATCCACATTTTCTCTTTCAGCTTCTTCCTGTAATCTATTCAACCAATTTAAAGCAGAGGAATTCGATGTTATCATTGGATAAACTTTATGACATATTGTTTTATTAATACATGTATATTTATCGGTTGTTAAGTTTAACTTTGATAGTTTGGGCCTTAATAAAATTCTCTGAACAATTAATTTCAATTGATAATTTAATTCAAAATTTTCAGTATTACCTAAATTTAAAGGTTTTTTTTCAATTAGCTTTGTATGTTTTAACAATGTATTTTCTGTAAGTTTGAAAACCTTTGGCTGTTTCACTGAGCATTTTGGTCTTTTAAAACTTTTATCTTTATTAATTTTATCATTGCTATCAATTAAAATATTAACATTTTGGCTATCTCCATTCTTAACTAATTCTAAAATTTTCCACGCTTTATTTTCCTCATTAGTTTTATTATTCTTATTACTTTTATTATTATATTTCTTATTAATTTCTCTTTTATTTTCTTCAATTTTATTAACCAATCCAACGTAATCAATATTATCATCATCAATTAAACTATTTCTCATTAAATTTTTTGATCTGGAATTTCTTATTCGTATTCTTAAATCATTAAAATTATCTTTTCTTTTTTCCGTGTGTATAACAGAATTATAGTCAAGGCATTCGTCGCAAATTGGACAATTCCAAGTTTCGGATCTACTAACTCCAACGCAATTAAAATGATAACCATTTGAACACGTTGGACAAATTATAAAAACTGATTTTCTATTTGAATCACACAAGCAACATTTTTGATTCCTTAGGTATAATTTCTCGGCATCAGTATTACTATTGCTTATTGGTAATAATATATCTGACTGTGTTATAATATTTTCTTGTGGTAGAGTCTCAAATTTTTTGAAATCAACTTTGATAATTTCTTGTGAATCAGGTAATAAAATTTCTTTTAATTCTGTTCTGCATTCAGGGCAAGTTGATGAAGACTTTGTCCATGATGTTAAACAAAATAAATGATAATTATGTTTGCACGGTATCGTTTGAACTTTTTTATTATAATTTATATTTGAAATTGATGAAATTGATGAAATCGATGAACTGGATGTAATTGATGGAATTGGTAACTTCAAATTTGATGGTATTACATCCAAACAAATAGGACAAATTTCTTCATTTTCCTCAATCTTATCCATAGTTGCTGTTAATTTTAAAATGGATTATCTGTTATATTTTATCATGTATTGCCATAAATTTTTCTTTTTTAATTTTTTTAGAATGGCAAATTCACGTTAGTTCCGCGATAAGTAAAACAAAAAAAAAAAACAGATGCTGAATTAACCAGATTGGGATAGCAAAAAGATGATAGATAAAGAAAAATACAAATTAGAAAATACAGTATTTAGCCCACGACTAATTAGAGTTATGACTGTAAAACAAAATGAATTTAATGGAAATTTATTTTATTTCAATATTACCTAAAAGGGAATATTGTGCAAGATTAAATTTAACTCCTAGAGCATGAATATCAATTCAAATCGTCCCCTTTGGAAATGGGAGTCTCGGTTACCTCGATTAATTTTAGAACTACCGACAAGCATGTGACGAAATAAACAAATAACAAATTAACTAAATTATACAAAATCTAAATAAACTAAAAATTAACGGAAACAAATAAAGTAAACAAAAATCCCAAAGATAAAAACGCTTTTGAAGGTAACCGATTACCATTGATCAAATCCACATTGATTGTAGTATACTCTACCAGACAATGGTTGTGGAATGATATCTAAGGAAACCAATTGTCTGAAATCCCATTCAATTGCACTTTCGGTTTTCCAACACCAGAAAACCCAACCAGCAACTTTACTGTGTAAATAAGCATCCATTTGAGCTTCCACATATCTTCTATAGTTTTCTTGAACGGAAGATTGTTGGAAATATGAATAATCTGAGATGAACAGACTATCACAGCTTCCCAACGCTTCTGAATTGTCATATGTCGCATCGTATCTTGCACCTCTATTCATACCATTCAACCATTTTGCACAGTCGGTTAAAGCAGCGGTCCACTCACCGCACATGCTGACATGATATTCATTTGTTTCTGTCCAGCCTAGATTACAGGCAACTGAGACATGATCGTCGATCGATCTTGATAATTCACCGGTTGAGAAAATTTGGTAGTGATGGTGGTCAACATAAACATCCCAAACGCTTGGATCTAGTTCAGTATTCAAAACATTATCCCAATGGCCGTCACCTTGGAAGAACGCATCGTGAATGATAACAGGAACATCACCGGAGTTTCTGACAGTCTGGTAACCTTGGTTGTAGTAATCAGTTAAAGCATCCGAATCTAATTCCGGGCCTAAGGGTTCGTTAACCAGTTCAATACCAATGACGACATCATCGTATGAGGAATCGGAGTATTTTTCAGAGATTTCAGCCAAAACTTTCAGGGTAAGGTCGACATAACCTTCGCCGGTTTGCCAGTCGATTTGGTCTCTCAGTCCTGAGTTATCAAAACCATTTTGAGATCCTGGAACACCGTGTAAATCGATCCAAGCTTTTAAGCCATTGTCTTGACACCAGCCTAAAGCTTGATCTAAATATGCGACTTGTCCTTGGACGTAAGGGTCGTCTTCCAACAGTTCAAATGCCCAGTAACCAATTGGAATTCTGACGAAATTCAAACCATAGCTTGCCATTTCTTGAAAATCGTCGGCTGTAATCCAGGTCGACCAGTGTTCTTGTAGGACTTCCAATGCTTTATCTTTACCATACGCTTGAGTGAAGTGGTATTCGTCCACTGGTTTGGAGGCATCCGTGCCACCAAACGCTTCGAATAACGAAGGAGTGATAAATGGTTCCAGAACCAACCAACCACCGATGTTAACACCATATAGTTTATTGTTTTCATAGTCCCATCTTGAGTTCTTTTTTTGTAATATTAGAGGAGATGCGCAGACGAACGATATCAAACAGGACACCAGCGTTGATAATGTGTGTAATTTCATAGCTACTATAGGAAAACGAAAGTGAATGTATTACTTATTAGAATCTAGTAAGGAAAGAGTGCCAAAATTAAACTGCCTATAATTATGATTTCTATAGATATCTACGACATCCATCGAAAAAAAAAAGGAAAACATCAACCTATAAATACTCGTACAATACCCAAATATTACTAAGTGGGACCCAAAGAATATTGCCAATAATAATAATAATCTTATTGTGTTTACAACCACCACGTTTAAAATCTAAAGATAGCACAGCTACGCTAAAAAAACACCGTAGAATAAACAAAGGAATTTCGGTAATCCTGATCTTGAAGGTGAGGGTATTACAGGGGGACACGAGATAGAAACCAGCCATTTCTTCCGAGATCAACGTCTATTTGTGTAACACTAGAATAGCAATGCCAAAAGCAAGACGAATGAGGATTAAAAACGCTATGAATGTAGATATATTGCTGGTTGGCTTCTTTATTGGGCATCAGATGACACTATGTCTAAGCCAATGTGTTCTCGGTCTTATTATGAACCACATAAACCACATAAACTGTGACATCATCAGCATTTGGGTTGAGGAGCTTGTGCCCAAAAAACAATTTTTACCATTCTGCAATTATTCCTGATACTGCAGGTTCTGTGTTTATAATTCACGTCGTTCAGCCATCGGCTGCCGCAACCACAGCAATTTAACGATAACTCCCCATGGTATGGTATACCTTGTTCTGGGAATGTATTGACTCTATAGGTTACCAATATACGATACGATAATACGCTGATTGTTATTGTAATCACCGTATGGAATGCGACAATTAAGCGATTCTATTTGTTCTATTGTGCTAACAAGATTCTACTGTTTATAGTAATCTTATTTGCCTTTGTGTTTTTTTTTTGAGGCGTCTGTTAAAATTCTCCTGTTCCTACGATTCTTGCACGAGCTGTTTTCTTTGTTATGTTTCAAATCACACACAATTATGACACATGTGCTTTATCGGAGATTAGTAAAAAATAGAAACTTTAGGTCGGCATTTTATAAACAGTATGATAAACAGCGTATTGGAAAGGTTTTCGCTTTGTTCTTCCTAACATAGGTAAACAAGGAAAGAATAAAATCAGTAGAAATATAGTGTCTGCTATATAAGCAGACCAGGGCAGGATCATTCACATACCTATTACAAAAAGAATTCTCTACTGTGCGTTACGTAAGCGCGTAAAAAAGGCAGTGCAGGCACGATTGCTGGCGATATTGAGGTTGTGATTGTGATTATGATTGTGATTATGTCAGCGTGATTATGTCAGCAATTTTTTTACTTCTGGGAGATGAGACAACAACCAGTATAATCCCATCCGTGCACCATTGCCTTCGAGCTATACTTTTACTTTTTATTTTCCCCTCATTTGTTCACCAAGTATTACCCACTAAAATTACCTGCAAAAAAAACATCTCAAAAACATCTTTTCTAATTCAACGGCCTTACTACTTAAGGTATTTTACAGTAGGTAGTTATATAACATACACAGTTATTAAATATATATATATATACCCACACATTAATATCAGTCTATATAATATCACATCCATAATGATTTTATCTACTATCAGATCATCTTCAAGACTGCCTCTTCTTAACCAATCGTTAAGAACGTTTTCTATAACCCCAAGACAAAATTCAAAATTAATTCCAAATAAGCTACCAACAGATCAACCTGTTATGTCAGAGTTCCCATTATCAAATGCAATGGATTACGCTATTACATCTTTAGACAAAGTTAAAGATTGGGCTAGAAAATCGTCCTTTTGGCCTGCAACCTTCGGTTTAGCTTGTTGTGCCGTTGAAATGATGCATTGTTCAGCTCCAAGATACGATCAAGATAGATTGGGTATTATTTTCAGAGCTTCTCCAAGACAATCAGATATTATCATTGTCGCTGGTACTGTTACAAATAAGATGGCTCCTGCTTTAAGAATGGTTTATGATCAAATGGCTTACCCAAGATGGGTTATTTCAATGGGTTCTTGTGCAAATGGTGGTGGTTATTATCACTACTCTTATGCAGTCGTTAGAGGTGTCGACAGAATTGTTCCGGTCGATATTTATGTTCCAGGTTGTCCTCCTTCTTGTGAAGCTTTAATGTACGGTATCTTCCAATTACAAAAGAAAATGATGACTGATACAACGGGTAGAATGTGGTATAGATCTTACTAAATTGTTCTTTGTTTAGCGTTTTAAACTTCACATTTCACATTTCATATTCACTCATATTATTTCAACATTTTTATTTATTCTCCCTTATTTATTTATATTATTATTCATATATATATATATATATAAAAATTCATATTATATGTATAACTCTATACTTGTATGAATACAGACGTTACCTCAATAATTATTAACATTTAATAAAATAGCCTCCTTTAGTCCCTTTAATCCCTTTAATCTAAATTCTTCATCTTTCAACACATTCTTAAATCTTTTGTTCTCTTCCTTTTCAATTAATTTTTCACCACGTATATTTTTTGGATTTGGTCTATGATCTAATTTTTCCCTCTCCTCAATTATAATTTCTTCAATATTATTATCTTTGTCTTTAGTTATTTTTGCATTCGTAGCGCTTGTTAATGCATCAAATAAATCACTGGTTAATTTTGGTCTTAGTTGATCTCTTAATTTTCTTTTCCTACGACGAATCGAACTTTTCGAAATTCCAGGCTGATTAGGGTCATTTGGTTTATTTAATACGCTACTGTTGATATCATTATCAATTGTTTTGTCCAGTATTTTATTAACAATCTTATTTTTTTTCTCTTCAATCTTAGATGTTGGGCTTATCTTTTTGATTGACTTAGCTCTTAATGTCGTTCTTCTCTTAATACCCATCGTTATGTATCAAAAGATATATCTTCTATTTAATTTTATTAGGACTCAGCATTTATAACCCATACTGGCACTGAAAAATAAGATAAATTTTTTTTAATAATTCTTCTTTCCTTAAGGTGTTATGCATCCTTGCACCGAAACGTTTTTCTCGTCGAGAACGGAAATGAAAAACTACTGGTGAAAAATTATAATTTTCGATCAGTTGTAACTACTGTTCTTTTAAAAAAAAAAAGAGTTTGACACTGTCCTAAAATAAATAATATAATTAATAATTTAAAAATGGCAAATCCAATCGGTACTACTTTCTTAGTTGTTGCAACTGCTGCCATCGGCTATTGTTTCTATTTTGATTATCAAAGAAGAAATAATCCGGAATTTAGAAAATCATTATACGCTCAAAAAAAGATAGCTTTAAAAAAGGCAAAATTAGAAGCTGAAGCTGACAAAAACAATAAATTAGCAACATTGAAAGCAAAGTTATCTCAATCATTATTATTAGAACCATTACCTACTGGAATCGCAGAAAAGGAAACTTACTTCATGGAACAAGTTGGTTTGGGTGAAAAGCTAGCAGCTATTGTCGGTAAAGAAATTGATGCTGCTATTCATTTTTATAAAGCTTTGGCAATTTATCCAGCTCCAACAAGTATTTTAGAAATTTATCAAAAATCAATTCCAAAAGATATTTATGAATTAGTGATGATGTTAACTGCAATTTTACCTCCAGCCTCGGTTGCTAGTATTTTAGGCGATTCTACCGCTTCTTTACAAGAAGAACAAGATTAATTTTAGTTAACTTCTTTAAATTTATTATTTTTGTATATAAATTGTCTACGTACTATATTAAGCTAAAAAAAAACAATTTGTTAAATAGTATATAAATGATTACATCATGTTAAATAGAACCGGTTTATTTTCGTATTGTGCTAAATTTAAATAAAATATTCACTCGGCAATTTAAGTTTCGAACCCGTGACAACTTGTAGTTTTTTTAGGCCTTTTTTTGTTCGTGACTTGATAACCAAAAAAGATATAACCTATAGATTGGTACTATTGTACTCTACAATAAATATAATACCTTATGATACACATCATAAAAAAAGTATGAGTAAGATCTCTTTGTAAAGCGTGTCATCCTTATGCAGGGGCCATGCTAATCTTCTCTGTATTTTTTCGATTGACCATATGTCCCGAAGGACCAAGGTTTAGAAAATAAGTGAGCTCTATTCTGCTAAATATATGGTGGTGCACGGATGTGAAGTTGAAGAAAACCTATTTTATGTAACATTAATGGTATTGTTAAGACCAATTAGAATTATATTATTTGTTGGAACCTGGGGAAATTGTATCGTTAAATCAATTAATATGGTTCCTATTTTTAGGTTAATTAATGCCATTCCATTGTTTTACACTACATGCATAACCCCTGTAAAAGAAACCAATGAGATCAAAGTAATCATTGATAATGATATTATTTATGTGGCTACATTCATTTAATCGGATATTGGGATGAAGTCTAGACAAAGAAATAAACAATTAATGACAATTAAATTCAATTTACCTATATATATGTGCTGTTTTTTTCTACCTGTTTCACAACCTTTTTCTTTTCTCTCTTTTGAGAGAGATCTTTTTATATAAAAATTGAATACAGTTTAATTATACTTTGTTCTTACATTTATTTACAATTTTTGAGTCTAAATCGATTACACGATTTCTAATAGTAAGTATTAACTTATCTATCTACGGGACCACACCTGTAATCGTTCCTCCTGTGAGCGTTATCCTAATCATCATATGTTGGAAGTAGATGATTACAAATATCACTACACCCTACTGGAGGAGGTGTGGGATTTCAATATAAAATTCTTAATGTGCTAATATTATTTGTCAGAACATTAATTATATGTCATAAGTCAAAGACATATTATGACAATGATTGTGATAAAAAATATTATCTATAAGAATGTGTAATTTTCCACTTAGTTTGTATATTTTTATTTCTTGTTTATTTTCTTTGAAATAAAGTATTCTATATTATAAACTTACAACTAACCACTCAGTAATAGTTCATAAGACTTTTGCCACATACATATTTTAATTAGCTAATACCTACAACGGTAAGTACTGTTACTTTATTAACGGTTTAAGACCTCTTAACTGAGGCTGAAGGGGATGTCCTGTGGCACGTCTACCTGTACTAGTTATTCCATAGCTGTGCCTAAGGTAGGAGATATCCAGGTTGGCTAACCCGTCCTCTGATATTATTAATTTAATGATGGAGTAATATTATTTTCACTCACATAAAATTTATGCTTCTCATACTTTCTTATCGTTTAGCCTTTTTGTTTCGGCTTTTCGGTGGAGAGCCTGGCAAACAAATAATTTCGTTACCTCTCTGTTGGAACCTTGAGAATTTGTATGATTATTCAATTATTATGGTTCCTATTTTAAGGCTAATTAAAGCCAATCCATTATTAGCTCTACATGCATAACTCCTTTAAAAGAAGCCGATGAAATCAAAGTAAACAGAGCCAATGATAGCATTTATATAGCTACACTCATTTAATTGGATATTAAGATGAAGTCTAGACAAAAGATAAACAATTGCAATTAATTACAATTAAATCCGAATTAGCTATATAAAGATGCTTTTCAATTTTTTAGTTTCGTCTTGCTTTAACATCTTCTTCTTTTCTCTCTTAGAAAAAGATCTTTATATAAAAATTGAATACAAATTAATTATACTTTGTTTTTCCGTTTATTTACAACTTCTGAATTGATATCGATAACACTACACTCACAGTAAGCATTTACTTATTTACGGGACCACATCTGTGATCGTTCCTCCTATGACAGTTATCCTAATCATCATATTTTGGAAGTAGACGATTTCATATAACACTTCACCCTACTGGAGGAGGTGTGGGATTCAATATAAAATCCTTCATGTCCTAATATTATCTCTGTGTTAAAAGACGGATTAGCAACCTAGATATCTCCTACCTTAGGCACAGTTATGAATAACTCCACGGGGCATCCCCTCAAGCCTAGGTCTTAAACCGTCAATAAAGTACTAGTACTCACAGCTGTTAGTATCGGCAAATATAAAATAAGTGTGTCGCTAGAGTGGTATGAACTATATTGCTGAGCCGTTACTTTTTAATAATGAATCCTTGATTTTAAATAAAATAAACAAGATATAAGGATATAAAGATATACAAAATAAAACCAAATTTTAGTCATTCTTATAGACAACGGCTTAATACAACAACTGTGGAATTTAATTATGATGACACTGATAAACATGAGATAAAATTTCATGTATAACAGCAATATTAATTTTATTATTAACACTTGTCGATATCACTTTTAAGCTTCTGACAAGATGAAATAATATCTTTTCTTTTGATTACTGATTCTTCTAATAAGATAATCAACATCTTAGATATCAAATAATATGTTCTTGTAATTATTTATGACATAGAACAAAATTCATGTCATAATGTGTCAATTAATTAAGGTATTGAGATGTATAGATGTCCTGTTGTTTTACCGGTTAATATGCGGTGCTTCAATGGAAGAACTTCATAATTTGATACATGTGGATAAATTGCTCATGTTTTCTTAATTGAGATATAGATTAAATTATAATCAATTTTCCAAAACTTTCAGTTATTGTTTTTAAGAATAGAATTATTATGGGTTTGAAATATTGCTTTTTAAATGAAGTAAATAAATATTTTAAAAAAGAATATGCAATAGCTAATCAAGGTGTTGCCGTTGTAAATATAAATCCAAAAAAATTATGAATTTTGGAAGTATTTAAAAAGAAATCTATTAATAACGATGTTGAGTCTTTTGCCAGGAACAAAGGTGTTGAAAACCCATATGGAGAACTTTATCACTCTTATTAGAAAGTATACCTGCGAGCTCGGAAGTTTAATTATTACGAATTTAAAAACCTAATAGATGCCTCAGGAGAACATTCATATGATTTAATAACATACACTGCAACTCCGCCCATGGAGAGGTTTGAGTTTTCAGAAAGTCATAGTAATGTCAGGTTAGTTTTGGTTTTTTATTTTGATTCAACCACTATTTTATCACCTATGATTCAATGATTGATCATAATCTACGAAATAATCTAAAATCATTTGTAGGAAAGCATCTCCAGTTGAGAGTTATTCAACTCGAATATTTGCTAAAAAATCATATGGATTATCATTTAGCTGAATATTTAACTTTTTCAAAAGTTTGTTTTAAGAGAAATCTTCGGTAAAACCTACGATGATCCAGAAAATGCTGCGACATAAGATAGAGAATGCTTATTTCTGGTGTATAGCGGAATGTTTAGACACTTAATTGCGATTTTGAAAATAGGATTTCCACTTCCCCAATCTTTAATTTCTCTTCGTTTTCCGACCTTATGTGGATGAATCCTTTAAATTGAAGCAGCTATAAATTGTTCTGAGCTACAAAACAAAAGCAGTAGCGGAACGCTTTTATTTATTTAGACTTTATGAGGTTCTTTCGAATAATAAAAAATTACCTGTACCAATTCAAGGGTGGATGGATGATATGCAACATGAATCTACAAATAGTAGATAAAAGCAGCAAAATTTGCAAAACTAATTAATTGAGATGTCCAAATCATGATTATGGCTCAGACGATGTGGTTCTTTGCTAAAGCTAACATATTAGCCAGATTATTTAGATTAATATTTGGATAATGCAAACACCCATATTTCACTATATCGAGGAAGCAATGGGTAGAGGGGATGGTAGAGAATGTGTTACTTGCTTCTTTTTATTATTCTCTTTTTATAACCATGTTCTTCCAACTTATCAACTCTCTAAAATCTCTAACGATCACATGGTTAGAATGATGGCCGTATAAATTGCAAATAATTCTTCAGAGTCAATGTAAGTTCTCCTGGTTTGTATGAAGGTGGAATGACGCCATAATCTACCGGTGACCCACCATCAACATGTAACACGTCCATTTCGTTTCAGCAATACGATTAAGACCTCGAATGGAGTCTTTGCATATGCGTCTTATGTTCAAACTCAAAAAGGGGAGCATTTACGGATGACAGAACCTCAGAATGGAAGCCACCAGATTACTGATTGACTGGCCATATATACAGTGATAAATAAAATTAAAGTTAAGTTTGAAATTAGAGTTGGGCTGCAACCATGTAGAATAGTTTTATAACCAACGGCATATCAAATATATACATATATAATACGACATACTTCAGAAGCAGTAAAGTCGTCCAATGAGCGAGTTGAACTCTTAAAAATTAAGCGTGGAGAATTTTGTCCAAGTGAGAAGCTTTGTCTGCTTTTGTAGGTAAGTATCCTGTTTACATTAAAGCCACCGAACATGTCCGTTGAAGATAGCGATACATTAGCAGTTAATCTAACCAAGGTTGAAATCATTGGTAGTCATTCCTTTTCCAATGAATTTTTTGAAAAACTATTAAACCCCTTGTTAAGTTCATCTGATCAAACAGTCAGCGATTTAATAAATAATTCAAATAATGTTATTTCAAATTTACACTATTCTGATTGTTTTAATTCAATTAAATTTTTAATTAATGAAGATAAAGACAGTAAGAAAGTCATTGATGTTTTAGGGGAAACTCCAATGAACCTAAATGCCCAAATCCTACTAGAAGAAGATAGAATTCAAAATTTCAGACTTAATTCCAAGCATGAAACTTTTGGTCATATTCTGTCGGCTGGTTATTACAATAAAAATACCTTTGGTAATGCAGAGCATTTTCAAGCAAACACGATCTTCAATTTGGTTGAGGGCAATGAAGCTAGACTCTTAGATTTGACATACAAAGCTCCAATGTTGAATACGTCTCTAAAAATGTATTCACACCTACTGTTTGCGAATGAAGCAAATAAGTATTTTCAATCCAAACAACAATTAACATCTTTGATTCAATTTGGATTGCAAAAATATGGATACTGTAATCGCTCCAAGACTAATACCATATTCTCAACCGGTATTTCACTGACTAGAAGATCAATCTATGAAATCGCAGATTCTGCAGATGATGAAATTAAAACCTATGCAGGTGATAACATGAAAGAATCATTATATTTAAACCTATATTCTTCCAATATGAAATTTTTACCTTTATCAGTTAATAAGATCCCATTAAATGGTTTTACGGTTGAATTAAAAAATGAACTAGCCGGTTTTTCATCCTTACTCGATTCCAAACCATCCAAAGATAAACAAGATCAATTTATTAAACTTCAGATAAATTCCCAATATGCTATTTCTACCCCTTGCAAAACTCTAACTTTAACTTCAGGTTTAAATTTTGCTAAAATTGTTGATCTATCGAATACAACAGTCCATTTCAAAGATAAACTTTATCCAGGAATACCGGGCTACACTAAACCGTTAGGTATTACAGGCTCAATTGGTGCAATGTCAAATGTTGAATATTCATTGGGCTTATTGACTAAATGTTTATTTGCTAAAACTGATTCACCATTAAGATTGTACGGTAAAGTGGTTGGTGGCCTTGTTGATGGTGAAGTTTTAAAGCATGGTATCGATGCTGGTTTAATTTATGAATGTGGTGAACTAGCATCCGCTAGAGTTTTCTGGAATTTTGGTTTGAACGATGGTGGAATTTCAAGAGCCGGTTTTGAAGTTAGTTTAACGGGTGATTTTTAGATTTAACTTAAGTTAATCTGATTGTTTATTTATTTCTTCTTTTTTATTTATTTATTTGTTTTCGTTATTTTTTATTTATTACATATTATAGATTTATTCTTTTTTGCTTTTTAGTTTTAGATATACTTTATTATATGCTACTAATAAAATAAAATTGGCTCAAAATTTTTTGAACGAATATTAATACTACTATAAACAGAATAATAAGTTAGATTAAACTATAAACTACTTAATAACTTCTCAATTTCACTCATGCCATCTTCCTTTAAACTTTCTAATCTTTCATTGATAGCACCTGCCATATCTTCAACGCTAACCAATTCACCTTCATTTTCTTCGCCTTGACCTAGTAATTTTATCCTAACCTGGCCTGTAGGATATTCCTCTTTACCAAGAATAACAGCAATTGGACATCCAGATTTTTCAGCGGCTTCAAATTGTTTTCTTGGATTAACTTTGCGCTTATATAAATATTCAGTTTCAATACCTGCATCCCATAATTTACTTGCAATTTCCATTCTTTCCTTTAAAAAACCATCCCAGCCTTCACCACCACCAAATGCCATGATGAAAACTTGAGTTGAAGTGGGTCTAATTTTTTCGACTAAATTTGCACGCTGTTTAATTAATGAAAAAATACGTTCAACACCAAATGAAATACCAACACACGGAATACTTGGAGCCTTTTTACCTTTAGAATTCGAACCTAAAAACATACCAACTAAATTATCATATCTACCACCAGCAGCAATCGAACCAACACCAACATATTCGGAAGCATCTTCATCATCCTTTTTGGATGCCTTCTTCTTTTTTTCAGCTGCATCTACTGGTGGAGCAGACTGTGAAGTGACAGCTTCATAAATAACGCCCGTATAATAATCCAAACCTCTAGCTAATGACATATCAAAGGAAATGAATTTATCAACATTAAAGGCTTCTAAATAACCAGCCATTGTCTCAATTTCTTCGATACCAGTTTTTGCAGATTCATTATTCATTAGTAACTCATTATTTTTCAAAATATTTAAAACTTCACGAATGTCACCCTTAATTTTAACAAATTCACCAATCTTATCCGCAACTGCTTCAGGTTGATGCTTATCAACGCACATTTCCTTTTTAACAACTTCCCAAGGAGATTTATCTAGTTTATCAACTGCAGATGAAACTTTACGAACATCTTCCTCAGCAACACCACAAACCTGGAATATACCATCTAAGATTTTTCTATGGTTCAATTTAACTTTAAAGTCATTGATACCTAAACCAGTTAAACCAGAACATAATATTTTCATTATTTCAGCATCTGGAACCATAGAATCAAATTGGCCTGCAACATCAAAATCACATTGATAAAATTCTCTCATACGACCTTTTGTCATTGCAGGTTGATCTCTTCTATAAACTTTAGCAATATGGTATCTTTTAACACTTGTAATACCATTCATCGCAACATACCTAGCAAATGGGACTGTTAAATCATATCTTAAAGATGTTAATTCACCACCTTGATCTTCTAAATTATAAATTAATTTGGAATCTTCACCATATTTACCAGCTAAAATTTCACGTAATTCAAAAACTGGAGTATCAATCGTAACACCTCCATGAGATTGAAAAATTTTAGTTAAATGGTTGAAAACTGCGGTACGGATAACCATATCTTTATCTGACCAGTCTTTGGTACCTTTTGGAGTCTTCAAAACGAACGCTTGTTTTGCCGATTTTTTGTTGCTGGTAGCAGCTTTCACTGCAGCATTTTTAGTAGCAGCAGGTATATTACCTTCAGTTGCAGTAGACATAAACCGTATAAATATTCTTCTACCGTTGTTTGCCAAAATAGACATTTACTAGGAGAACACAAAGTGACAACTTTCAAATCTTTAAACTTTTCCATCAAAAGAGTCGAGAAAAATTTTTAAGGCTGTTTCATTACCCGGTCGTGAATCATCGGAGATTGATAATACATTTGTAATACATTGTTACTTAATTACTTATTGATACACAATTATATATTCTTTATTTGAATTTTTCTACAATATAATCACCACCCTTTTCAAGCCATTCAGAACGAGAAACATATAAATCTTCAAATTTACTTAAAATATTAGCGCCAATCCATGATTCAATTCCCCTATCAAGGTTATCTTGAGATAAATAACTACTTATCTGATAATCTTTAATGTATAGTCTTAAATCATTTAAAATTGCATCCTCTAAACCTGGAATATATGACATTTCACCTTGAATAATCAAATTATTTAGTAATTCAACATATAGCTCTCCAGAACCTCCAATATTTTTCAATGATTTAAAAATTAAGTTACCTAAACCTTCAGCATCCGTTGATAAATTATTTGATGAAGAAATTAATTTATAGTTATCGTAAGGTTTAAAAATTGGTTCAATTAGATTATATTGATCCATTTTATTAATATGAATTAATTTTTTGGATGGCGTTTGGTAACTTTTTGAATCAATATCAATTGAATTTAAATTTAAACTTAAAATTGATTTTTTAAAGTCAACAACTGTTTTAGTGATAGCGAAGTTTTTAAAACTTTCAGTTAAGGGTAAATTCTGATAATCAATTGGAATTAAATCTTCATCGTTGATACCATTTTTTTTTAAATAACTCAAAACAAAAAGATTAATAAAATCACCTGAAAAATTTGTTTTAATTAGACCTTTTTTTAAAATTTTACCGTTATTAATTGGTGTAACAGAAACAAAATCATTATCAAAATCGACAACAATGCAATTATTTGGTTTTGACATAGCATACGCTGTACATAGCTGCCTTTTCAAAACTGAAAAAATTGGCACTTCAAATTCTTCGAAAACAACTTCTGATAGTTTAGTGATTTGTTTATTATCAAACCAAGCATTTTGAGAAATTGTTAATGGTAATTCTTTAATAGATTCAGATGATAAATTGAGTTTTGAATAAGTATAATTGATCAAATGCGGGAACGCATTATAATTGTAGTAGATACCTTCCTGAAATAAAGTGTAAATTTCATCACTAGAAGATTTTGGTAATACTGGATCAAATTGAAATCCTGATGAATAAAATGGAGATATGGATGTGGTTGGAGTATCGTGTGTTGATAGACCTGCATTAATCGATGAAGAATTCAAATCCATAATAATGGACGGATATTGGTAAGACATTGCTGGCAGATTTGAATATAGTAAAGAAATGTATTAAATTAATAAAAACATTAAGCCATCGAAAACAAAAAAAAAAGCGATTTTCATTTTCAATTTAATAGTAAACAATTTTACGTTCATAGTAGCATTAACTCTAACGATGTCTACTGCTTACAACCAACTACTATCGAAGTTAAAACAGTCTATACAGAAGCAACAGGATTTGGAAACACAGCTAACCACAATCGAGCAAAATATATACAACAGCGAGACAGAATACTTGTCTAACAGTGGTAACATCATTACAGGCTTCGACAATATGTCTAACAGTAACAGGTCAAGGAGACATTCGTACACTAACGATGATAGAATATTTTCTTTGTCTTCTTCTACATACGTGAGACATTTACAAAAGACAGAGGAAATTGCCAATGGCGATGATAATACTAATGATGTCGATGATGGGGATGAATGAAAATAAAATTTTCACTATTTCACTATAATAATTATCTCTATTTTTCTCTGTAAAAAATATTTCTTCTTTTTTTCACTTCAATATTTTTCACCTTTTTGTATAATAAATTCAAGCGATATAATGAACTTATCTAAGGAGCAAATACATTCTTTGCAATCCGAAAAAGAAAATATTCGTAATTTATGCATTCTTGCCCATGTTGATCACGGTAAAACCACGTTATCTGATTCTCTAATTGCTTCAAATGGTATCATATCGAGAAGATTAGCAGGTAAAATAAGATATTTGGATTCAAGACAAGATGAACAAATACGTGGCATAACAATGGAATCATCGGCAATTTCTTTGTTTTTTAAAACTATTGATCAAAACAAACAGATTAGTCAATATTTAATAAATTTAATTGATTCACCCGGCCATATTGATTTTTCATCCGAAGTTTCAACATCTTCAAGATTATGTGATGGGGCAATCGTTTTAATTGACGTCGTTGAAGGTATTTGTTCTCAGACAATTACTGTTTTAAGACAAGCTTGGATTGATAATTTAAAACCAATTTTAGTTTTGAACAAAATTGATAGACTCATTAGCGAACTTCAATTCTCTTCAGATGATGCTTATATTCATTTAGAAAAAATTATTCAACAAACTAATGCAATAATTGCCTCTTTTTACAATGGTGATATGATTAAAGATCATTTTGATTGGAATGGTGATGAAAATTCATGGATTGAAAAGAATGATGATGACATTTATTTTTCGCCCTCTTTAAACAATGTAATTTTTACAAGTGCAATGGATGGTTGGGGTTTTAATATTAACCAATTTGCCGTTATTCTGTCTAAGAAATTAGATATCGAAAAATCAATTTTACAAGAGAAACTTTGGGGCAATTACTATTTTGATTTTAAGACCAAAAAAATTTTAGATAATAATAAAAATAAAAAGAGGTTAAAACCCATGTTTGTAACCTTTATACTTGATTCAATCTGGAAAATCTACAGCTCGTCTTTAGAAAAAGATATTGAAAATATTGAAAAAATCACAAAATCCTTAAATATCAAACTTTCAGCAAAAGACTTAAATTCAAAAGATCCAAAATATTTAATTAATGTTATAATGTCACAGTGGTTACCTGTTTCAAATTCAATTTTGTTATCTATAATAGATAAATTACCATCACCATTAACTTCCCAGCACGATAGAATTCCAGTTATTTTGAAGTCGTCTCCAAATTCTGAATTTGTTGATGAGAGACTTAAGAGCGATATGATTAATTGTAATGAAAATGGATTGACAAGTGTTTACATATCAAAAATGTTTTCGGTTCCTGAAAATGAATTACCTGAAAATCAACCGGCTGCATTGTCAAAAGATGAATTATTTGAAAGGGGTAGAATAGCTAGATTAAAAGCAGCTAAAGCTGCAGAAATGGCAGCTAAATTGGAAGAAAAGAAAGTTAGTAATGATAATGATGGTGATCATGATAAAGATAACGAAAGCAAAAAAGATGAATATGAAATTCAATTTGAATTTGATGAAGAAAATGAAGGAAAAGAAGAAGACGAAAATGAAGTAAACCCAGAAATTTTAATTGCATTTTCACGTATTTATTCAGGTACTCTAACAATTGGACAAGAATTGTCATTATTGTCTCCGCTATATGATCCAAATGAACCGGGTCAACATATTAATAAAGTCAAAATAGAAAAATTATACCTGATTATGGGACGTGAGTTGATTTCATTAGATACCGTTTCTGCAGGTAATATAGTTGGTATTTATGGTTCATCGATTTCTAAACATATTATAAAATCAGGTACTTTAATTTCACCTGATATTATTGGTATTAATTTATCCGGTATTGTTTTAGATTTGCCTCCAATTGTTAAAGTTTCACTTGAACCACATGAATTGAAAAATATGGATAAATTGATCAACGGATTGAAATTGTTAAATTTATCTGATCCTTGTGTTAAAGGTTTTATTAACGAAAATGGTGAATTAATCTTAGAAACAGCTGGTGAATTACATTTAGAGAGATGTATTAAGGATTTAAAGGAAAGATTTGCAGGAGTTGAATTTAACACGGGAAAGCCAATAGTTCCCTTTAGAGAAACTCTTATGGGTTCTACTAGTGGTGTTTTAGAACTTGGTAACTGGAAAATTAATCTTAAATTAAGTCCTTTAGGTGATCAGATAACAAAGTTTTTGTCCAACAACAAGAAAGTTAGCAAAGATAATAAAACTTTCAAAAGATTATTAATCGACGGTGGATTCAAAGAAAAATCTATTAGTGGCATTCTTTCTGTCAATACTAATTATCCGAATATCCTAGTTGATTTATCTCTAGATTCAATGGATGATTTCAAATTTACTAATAATTTAATAAATGGTTTCCAATTGAGTGTCAACGAAGGTCCATTGATGGGCGAACCTATTCAAGGTGCTTGTGTTACCATCGAATCAATCGAAAATACCAACAAGGAAGAGGATTCAATAGATCCTGGTAGATTTATTACCTCAATGAGGGATAAAATCCATGAAATCTTTCTTAAATCATCTCCACGTATAATGCTTGCCATGTACATAGTGGAAATTCAGACATCAGCTGAAATTTTAGGTAAAGTCTACTCTGTTATTCAACGTAAAAAAGGTCAAATTATTTCAGAAGAAATGAAGGAAGGTACTCCATTTTTCAATGTTACAGCAAAGCTACCCGTTATGGAGTCTTTTGGGTTTAGTGAAGATATTCGTAAGAAAACCAGTGGTAATGCAATTCCTCAATTGAGATTTGACGGGTTTGAAATGATTGAACTAGACCCATTCTGGGTTCCAACTACAGAGGAGGAATTGGAAGAGTTGGGAGAGAAAGGTGATAAAGAAAATACTGCCAGATTAATCATGAATAACGTTAGACGTAACAAAGGTTTGTTTGTGGATGAAAAAGTGGTTGAAAACGCAGAGAAACAAAGGACCTTAAAAAAAGACTGAGGATTTTTTTTTCTATGTTTATTTCTTCATATATAAAACTGAGCTTATCTTTTCTTTATAGACTGCAATACTATTAATAATATGTTATTTTTTTCTTCCGAAAAGGCAACAGAACCACCAAAGAGATCTAGCCGTGAAAAATGTTGGGAATCCAGGGACCTTTTTTTCGCATGTTTGGATAAGGAAAATATCGTTAATCCATTGGATCCAGCAAATAAAAAAACAATTAGCAAGCAATGTGGAAATGAGGATAAAGAATTCCAGAAGAACTGTGTTGCATCGTGGGTTAAATATTTCAAAGAAAAAAGACCATTTGATATCAAAAAGGAAAGAATGTTGAAGGAAGCTGAGAGCAACGGTAACGAAATTGTTCAAATGCCTGGCTATAGGAAATAAACTGAACAAAGAATTTATTGGTTGTGTAACACATGTATATAAGGAAATGAAATATTGATTACTGAGTGGCGATTATAAACAAGTTTCGAGTAGAGTAAACAAAAAAATTAAAACTTTGCCCCGTAATTACAATATATACTTTTAACATGGGTGTATAAATTCAAAGCATCATCACTTAATTCTCTTCCAAATCCACTCATTTTAAATCCACCAAATGGAACTTTAGTATCTTCATCATTTGAAGAATTAATGTATATAGAACCTGCTTCTAATTTATCCGCAACTCTATTTGCTCTAGCAAAATTTTCTGTAAATAACATACCAGCCAATCCATAGATTGTATCGTTAGCCTTTTTGAGAGCTTCTTCTTCGTTACTGAATTTACTAATCGTAACAACAGGACCAAATATTTCTTCTTTGACAATTCTCATGTCTTCTCTGACATTAGTGAAAACTGAAGGGGAAATAAAATATCCTTCCTTTGGAGCTTCACCACATGGCTGCAATAATGTTGCACCTTCTTCCTGACCTATATTAATATAATCCTGAACTTTGTTGAATTGGGCTTCAGACACGACAGGGCCCAATGTAACATTTTCTTTAAATACATTACCCATTTTCCATTCTGTTTTGATTTGATTTAAATATTTTTCCAAGAATTCGTCGTAAATTTTCTCATCAACTAAGATTCTTGAATTAGCTGTACAATTTTGACCTGAATTGTACATGACACCAAAACTAGCCCACTTCACAGCTTCGTCCAGATTTGCATCTTCAAAAACAATCAATGGCGATTTGCCACCGCATTCTAAGGAGACAGATTTTAAATTAATGCTGGCAGCTTGCATAACTTTTTGACCAGTCAAAGTGCTACCAGTAAAAGCAACTTTATCCAAACCTTTATGTTCAGAAATAGCTTTACCTGCATCATGACCGTATCCACTAATAACATTAAAAACACCAGGTGGAAATCCAGCTTCTTTAACCAATTCTGCAAAGACCAACAATGATAGTGGTGTGATTTCACTCGACTTAATAACAATAGTACAACCACAAGCCAAAGCTGGACAAAATTTCCAAGATGCCATACTCAATGGATAATTCCAAGGAACAATACAGCCAACAACCAATGGTACTCTCTTAGTGATGGCCATCCTGTTGGAACTAATTGGGATTTGCTTGCCGTGTAATTTGTCGGCCCAACCGGCGCAATAACGTAAATAATCAGCAACTGAAGTAATATCAGCCTTTGAATTACTTTCCAGTGGCTTACCACTATCCCAAGACTCAATTTGAGATAATAGTTCAATATTTTCATCGACTAATGCTGCTAATTTAAGCATTAAATTGACCCTAGTATCCGGAGAAACATCCTTCCATGTTTCCATCGCATCCCTAGCAGACTTAACAGCATCATCAATATCAATTACTGATGCTGCATGCACCTGTGCAATCGGTTCTTTAGTGGATGGATCAATAGAAGTAATTGTACTGTTTGAAGAACTTGATTTCCATTGATTGTTAATGAATAATCCAATCGGTTGAGTGTAAGATCTACCTGATGGCAAAGTTAAAGCTGTCGATAATGCTAACATTCTTATATAATATCTATCAAAATTTAATTTTAATGGAAAAAGAAAGTATCCGCAAGCTGTAATATAGCAAATAGAATTTTCATTATCGAAAAGTTATCGAAAAACCTCCCCCAAAATAAATTGGTTTTGATAAGCGGAACGCCAATGCCATTTACTCCTTTAGGTAACTCTATCCAGACCAAAATAATTTTCTAAAGCTGATATTACTTAATATTATTATTCAGTATTTAAATTGTCTAAATAAAAAATTAAACTCGTATTTAAGGTTCAAGTAAAAAGGACAACACTTTCTCCGACAAAATGTTCATTAATTGAGAGCACTAAATTTTCACCGAATCTAGGGCAATATTAAATTTAACTTAATCATTTTTTTTTACCATCTCTTCTTTCAATAAAATCAATGTAGTATTTCTTAGTCCAAAGTCTCATCCGTTTACCGTACATTAAAAATGGAACAGCTGCAAAACAAGCTACAACTTGAATTGCAGTCAATATTGCATAAGTATTGGTATTTCCCATTGCATCCAACCATAATGAACAAACAAAAGTGAAGATACAACCAATACTATTATTAATCAGCGACACACCAATCATACCCTCAAGAATCATTTCAGGGTATGCAGCCATTAAATATGACATGGCGATATCACCCGAACAACCAAATGAGAAACCAATAAAACCTAAGCCTAGGGTATATGTAATTCTCCAGGACCATAATTGATCAGTACCAGCTGCAAACACCATCAATCCAATTGGGCATGCAATGAAAACACCAATTAAAAACCATAAATAATCCTCTGCTTCTTGAATACCACCTCTACGTTTTGCTAAATATGCGACGAACCAATCTGATAAAATACCGGCGTAGAAGCAACCAATTATGGCCCCAATTACACATGGTATGTTCATAAGCGCAACACCAACATCACCATAATTATATGGAGGATCATAATATTGATCATCTTCAGTTGTTAAGTAAAAAGTTAAAAATGCATCTTGCAATCCCCATAAAACACCTGACAATAAAACTGGTGGAAACCAGAAAACTCTCAACATCATAAACAATCTTTCAAAATACTGTTTAATACCGAATCCTACTAAATTAGCTGAAGGAGTAATGATGGCAATTCGTTTCCAATATGAAATTCTTTTTTCATTTGCACCAGTGTTGAAAATACCATCTTCACAGTTAAATTCGTCCACTGAACCATTGTCATTAGATTTAACATCTGTTGCATTTGAAAGTTCTTGTTTAGATAATTTTTCATCAGCGTCATGTTCTTCAAATGATGAGCTATTGCCTTCTGTAGAACCACTGCTTCCAGTATATCTCACAACGTTACCTCTCGTATACACCGATCTATCAAAATATGTTTCGTATTGGGTAAAGATTAAAATGACCAGTAAAACTGCAGATATAATTAGAGCGACCCATCCCACCCATCTAAAACCAGCATATTGAACAATGAAACCCGCAATAAGAGGACCAAGATATGTACCAACGGATGTAGCAACAATATACATTGTTAAAGCCCAACTTAACTGGTGTGAGTAATACATATCTGATATTGAAAGTTGGACAGTTGCTTCTGCACAAGCCTCTGAGGCACCAACAAAAAGTTGCGACCAAATAGTATCAGATGTGCTCTTAGCAGCTGCGAACCAACCTGCACCTGCCAATCCCAAAGCAATACAAATTAAATATGAGATTTTTCTACCATATAGTGACGAAGTTGGACCTAGAATCAAAGTAGTTAGACCAATAGAGGCAAACAAGACACCCGCCCCTGTATTCATCGAATCATAAGAAATATTATAGATTTCATTCATAGAGTCTTGCACGGAACCAGCATCATTGGAGGTTGCAGCAGTGAACGCTGTAATAAATGTAAGTAAAGCAAATTGATATGTTTTTGCCCAAACTGACCAGTTTAATGGATCATTAGGAGAATCTGAAGGTTGAGGATGTAACACAATCCCCTTTTTTGTTACTTTTAGTGACGAGCCACTATGTTTATCATTACCTTCAGCGTCCACCTTAGACAACATAATGTTGATGGTACCCGGAACAAAATCCGGATGATATATATTCATATACTTTTCGTTTTCGTTTTCGTTCATAATTTTATCGTCTCTTATTTTTTCCAGCTTTGGCGAGTTGTTCTGGGTACCAGGTTCATACATGCTTGGAGTGGAATATATTTGTATTATATTATAGTAAATAAAGAACTAAACAAAAACATAAATCATAAAAAAAAACTATGAACAGGCCAAGAATGAAGGAGAAAACCATCAAAATTTTTTCCAACGCGGCTAGATAGTCACACAATGCTCTTTTCAGCGATTTTATCTATCCGCTCTTGTTGAATGCTGACAAGATCTCCAGTAGTTGCTCACCAAAGATTCCACTTAACTTCACCACTTGCTTTTTCTTGATATCTTCCAATTCTTCTTCCGCTTTGAATGCAACATCAGACTCGAGTGCACCGCGCCTAGATCTGATTTCGGCGTAGAAAGCAAGCAAGAATTGGTTCACACTGTCGAAATCTCTAAACTTCTTCTTGGCACCATCCAGTTGCTCTTCCTCTTCTTCGTAATCTTCGTCTATATCCATATTCATTTCTTCCATTTCAGTATCGTTCAGCCCAACCATACTGTACACCCCGCCGTTATTTTTATTATCATCATCTACACTACTTGAACTATCTCTGATTGCGTCGGTTAATTTAAAAACACGATCATTAATTTTATCCCAGTTTTTATCCAACTTTTTATTACGAACTTTTTTCATTGCATCATTTTCCTTTTCAATATTAGAATCATCATTTTCATCATATACCTTTGTTTCGTTCATTTTTTCAAATAACTCTCTCTTGTTTTGAACTGTTTTAACAATATCATCAACTTCGCTTAAAATTTTCATTTTATCCTTTTGCGTTAAATCGACTTCCTTCAAAATTTTGTTTAAATCAATTTTCAAGTCAGGTCTTTCAACTTTAACAAATTTCAAAAATCTAATGAACTTATTAAACCATTCCAAAAATCCTTCGAATAATCTATCACCTTCTTCACTTTGTAAATCATTTAAATATAAATCGTGCATAAAGTCATAAACATAACCCGAGTAAGCATCTTCCAAGCCAACGAAACTTGCCACAATATTACTCCTTTTAAAGTTACCATAATCTTTAACATAAAAATCACATAAATCAACCAACTCTCCAATATATTTGGCTAAAATTGGAACATACTTATAGACTTCTGCCTTTTTAAACAAGTCAATCAACGGTTCAAAGAAAATAGCCAAAATTTCTTTAATCATTTCCATCAGCTCAGGTTCTTCCCACAGTTCTAACATTCCGTTTTTATCAAATCTTCTTAACTTGCTTTGAAAATACAGGTTTGACATGGTGTATGCTGAACCATCTCTACGAACTTTTTCTTTGTAATCTTCGCAAAGTTCAACGATCACATCTTCTGGTAGTTCAATTCCTAATCCATTTTCATTCAATAAAATACCTAAGCATAATTCAATATTAAAAAACTTACAAATTTTTTTAACGTTTAAAACATTTTCGTCATTTGTTTCGAACCACGAATCAATTTTTTCTATAATACCATCATATCCAGGGCCTAAAGCTTTAATTCTGTTTTCGACATGTTCAATTTCATTATCTAATTTTTTCATATCATCACTTAAAATTCCTGTAAAGATGACCTGTAATAATGATTTACCTTTTCTTCCAAAACCTGTGGGCATTTGATAAGTGAATAAATCGATAATTTTCTTGACCATTTGCAAAGGATTTGTGAATCTTAAAATTGTACTCAGAATTCTGTAAGGAAATAGGGAATGAAGTCTTTTTATTAATTTTAAAGTTTCATTTGCACTATCGCTACCTAATAACAGTTCATATTGTGTACTTGCAACTTCCAACTCAATCATTTGAATTAACCCACGTAAAGGTGATGTTAATTCAGATATCTTTTCCTTTGTACGTAATTGACTGAAAATATATTCAAAGCCTTGGGAATAAATTTCATCTTTTAATGCAACAACATGTTTTTCCAATAATTTAACTGTCTGAATAATTTCCTTTTGGAACTTAAAATGTTGTAACAGAATAATATGATCTAATTTAATACGATGATGAATATCATTTAGTTCAGATTCAGTAGGTACGATTGGGTTATTGGTCAAAAACTCAAGAAATTCAGGTGACCGGGTGACTTCTGTTAAATACAACAGATTCTTCAAATAACCACGTAGAGCCAGACGTAAAGACTCACGAGGAAATGTGATTTTTTCGGGATCTGAACTTGATTCTGAATGAATCTTTAAATTATGAAAGAAACTCTTTTCAAGTTTACCAATATTTAAAGTTGGGGACTGAGGAATCAACGAAGATGGAGACTTCGGCATAAACGACACGGTTGACTTAAGTAATGGAGATTTCATAAAAGAAGAGGCCTTTGATGTGGTTGATGTGGTCGATGGGGATAACGGTTGATCAATTGCTCCATCTAAATGCTCATTCAAAAACCTTTCTGAATCGAATTCGGCCAGAGGTTCATCATCATCATTAGCACTATTAAGATCCATATCCGTTTCATTTTTATCCTTTGCTGGTAAAGTTGGAAATTTTTTATTTGGATAAAGTAATTTAATTTGTTTATGAAACTCTTTAAATTCACTATAACGTCTTTTAACATACCAAGATTCCCCATCTTTTTTTCTTTTAACTCTAATAATAAACGAGTAATATTTGAATTCCTTGGTACCCCAAAAACCAGCTTTCGCTTCACTTTCACTAGTAACACCGACAACGTTGACGTACCAACCATCGATGTATTCATCGTCATCAATCTCTAAATCAACATCAATATTAGAAGAGACTTCATCTAACTCTAAATCTAAAACATCAACATCTTGATCAACTTCTTTTGTTAATCTTTCTTGCTCTTGATTATCTATTAATTTCGATAATTTTTTATAAGCGCCTCTTTTTTCTCTATCCATTTCAAAATAAATATCATCCTGTTTACAATAAATCGCAGAGTTAAATAACATAATGAATAAAGCTCTAAACTTATACAACATTAATTTTCTTTTAGATAATTGCCCTCTATCATTACTATTACTTATTTTTTTAGATTTCCATAACTCAAATAAAATTTGCAATTTTGTCCAAAAAGTATCTTGATCAACCAATGTTGGGCCTAATTTTTTCAAATGCATTTTGATAAACGGGAAAGTAACAATATAATTTTCCAAAACAAACCTTAAAATTGGAAACTCTTTATTGAAATGATCGACATAAGAATTTGAAATCTCTAGCATTTCTTCTAAATCCAGATCCTTTGGAGGAATCTTTGGATCATACATCTTAAATGGAGGTCCAAACCTTCTTAGACCGGTGGTGTCATTATACGTTGGAGATAATTTATTAAATTCTTTTATAATTTCATCTTTTAAAAGTTCTTTTTTCAGGTAATGCTCTTGTAATGGAGTAAGTTCTGAAAGCTCACTTGAGTCTTTTTTTTGTAAATTTCGGTACGGGTGCACAGACGACATACTATTACCATACGATCAAACAATGGAAAAGAAAACAATAAATAAAACTTATCTTAAATTCTAAGTTAGGTAAGGATTGAAAATTTTCAGAAAAGTAAACAGAAAACCAGCTTGGAAATAAACTATAAGTGGCATTGTATGTTGTGTGCAAAACACAAGACAACAAAATCCGAATCCGAATTTGCCATATAAATATATCATGTTCTCGGTCGATCGACGCTTTCCTAATCAGGTAATTTTAAGGGAAACAGCGGTTGAATAGACTACTATTAATTCTATTATGATATCGTTTTTCTGGTGATTTCTTTCTGTTATTGGTTTGAATATATACAGCTACATATATACAAATTTAATCTGACTCAATTGCATTGGAATGGTGGTTCCCATTTTATTGAAACACCGACCGCAGCAGCATCAGACCCACAATCATCTGCAGTCGCCTTCTCGTTCCATAACCTCAAGTATGACGGAATCTTCTTCTACCAATAGCATTACTTTCAAGATAGAATCTGAACCCCAGTCTCCTATTAAGTCTGGAAATTGTGAGGTAATATATTTGAAAATTACTCCAGAGTCACCTAAAGGTGAGAATACAATTCAGGTACGACCAAGTTCGCCTTTGTCCGAAATGATACATAATCCAGATGGAATAATATCAAATAATAATGCTAACAGTAATGATAATAATAACAATGGCAATAACGTTAACCTCAAAAAATCTTTAAAATTTAAACCTTCATCAGTTACAAGCTGGAGATCAAGAAGAAAGCATTCGCATATAACAAGTCCAACAATAATAGAAGTTAATGAAACAAAATCAAGACCAACTTTTAACATACCCAAAGCAACCAAAAGGTTGTCTTCAAATTTTATACCTAAAAGATTTTCATCATTATCTTCTTTCAATTCATTGGCATCAGCATCACAAAGTAATTCCGAGATAGATTCTATATTATATCCCCCGCTAATAAACGAAATAACGGATCAGAATAGATCTACAATAGTCAGCGAAAACTCTTCATCTTCTTCCTCATCTATTTTACCGTCCTCATCTCCAATTTTACCGAAGCATAACGAAAGACTAGACTCCGTTAGTTCTTCAACACCGTCTGAGAAAAGTGCTATAACCAAGTCTTTAACTATGTTTAAAAGAACAACAAAATCAATTTTGTTTTTAGATTCCTCCTCTCCTTCTATATCACAAAACTCAACACCTTCAACTTCGAAATTTTCAGAATCTGTTATAGACTTTCCTCCTTCGATGCCAATTTGTCGAAGATCTATTTCTTGCAGTAATGACGATCAGTTACAACAGCCAATATCATCATTAAAAGATTCACATCCATATCCAAATTCAAGCTTTCCATCAGAAAAAATTACACCAAAAGTTGAATTCAACGAATCAGACACAGAATCTGCCACGCAATCATTTGATAAGGTTAGACAACGTTCTAAAACTTTGAATGCTTTGGAGAATCCTTTAATCGATTCAAATAATATCAATAACAGTGGATTGTTAAGCTCCATTGCTAATTTTGTTAAAATTAATAGATCAAATCCTCCTGCTACACCACGCACAATAAGTAGTTCAAATTCTATCCCTTCTATAAAAAAAAAGGATACACTCTCCTTGATTGAGGGTGAAACTCCGGAAACTTATTTAGATAGAATTATGACTATTTATCCATTACCAAGTGTTGCTACCGTTTTATCAATAGACGATAATGATTTTTTAAAATCATCGTTTGAGTATTTTATGAAACGATTCTTCAATTTCGTTAATGATCCATTGGACATTGCATTAAGAAAATTTATTATGATCAATGACTTACCGAAAGAAACACAGCAAATTGATAGGGTAATTTATCAATTCGGTAAACATTTTAGTGAACAACACCCAGAATTACATATGGACATTGACACATGTTATATATTAACGTATTCGCTAATTATGGTACATACAGATAGATTTAATCCCAATAATAAACGCAAAATGACAAGGTTCGAATACCAAGAGAATGTTTTATCAACATTAAAAAATAATAGCGGTTTAAAAACAGACTCAAATGATCTGACAGAACTAATCACAAAAGAGGTCATGGGATATTACTTTGATAATATTGTTCATTGTCCATTCATAAAAATATCTGTTGATCAGAGTGATTTATGTCTAGAAGCACTAAAATCTCCGGGCAAAACTCTACCCTATCCAAGTGCTTTATTTTTAAATTCCGGTGAAGTATTGAATGAAGATGAAAATAAATCAACCACCTCATGCATTTCATCATCACCTTCATCTCCAGTACTTCAACCCCAATTGCATCCTCAGCTTCAATCGGCAGTTTTAAGAAAAAGAAGTAGCACATTTTTATGGAATTCTGCATCACCTACAGATCCATATGAGTACATTATTCAAGATAAAATAGGAACATTAAGATTAGACCTTCCATTTACTTGTTTAAATCCATTCATTAGTACTAAAGTAATGTTAAGGCCCGAAGAATCCATCTCTTCAGTTCCTTCTTTGTCCTTTGTAGAAACGGAATTGAACAAATTTGTTGAGGAAAAACCACAGAAAAAATTAACTGAAGATATTTTGCATGCATTGACCTCTTCTCATTGTTCAATGGCTTTAAAGGTTCCGAAGTCAAAAGGTTCATTTTTGTTAACTTCAAAAACAGAAGCAAAACCAATTCACATGCCGATTAAAACAGCCAATGAATATTATATTACTAGGATAATTAAAATTGGTGTTATTTCCAGACAAGAATCAAAAATATTGTCTAATGCCAAAACTTGGAAACGTTATTTCTGTATTTTGACACCTGTGGGGCTATTCTTTTTTAAGAATGTTGCATTGTTTAAGATGCATTATTGTGGTACTGAATTTAATAAGAAAACAGTTGTTCTTGAAGAAGCACCTACATCTTCAACAACTACGAACTTGTTGGAAAGTTTTGAGCCAAGCTTTATTATTTCGAACGAATCATTTGCCACTTGCATGTTGAAAAATTTAGAATTAGATGAGATTTTCAATTCACAAAATCTCCAAGAATCAAATAATTTCAATTCCAATCAAACTACAGCGATTTCGTTTCTTCCACCTACGTCTAGCAAAAATCTAAAGAATCATACGTTTTTTATTTATGGTCGTGATACAAAAAATGTGTATATGGTTGATAATAAATATGAATTAAAGTCTTGGATTGACAGCATCAACTTAATTTCTGCCTTAGCCTCTGTTGAACTGCATATCAACCTTCTAGATGTTGGAATTTTCTCTTTAAAATCTTCATCACCACAAGAGGCGGACAACACTATCAATATGTCTTCTAATAATATGGTTACTGGCTTGAATACTAATCCAATAATGGATAAGGAAAACAAATATTACGAGGTAACGCCGGTTCGTAATACGTTTTTGATTGATAGAATTATGAAAAAGACAGCTATTTCTGAGAGCGATTCTATTTTGACATTGCTTGAATATTTGTATAGTGTTCGTCGCTTGCAACATTTGGTTCCATTATCAGTTAAAACAAAAGAAGTTCTCATGTCTAGTGGGAAGATTTTAAATGTTAAGTTGGAATGGTTATGGTATGAGCAATGCCGTACCAAAGTTTTTATAAACATATTGAAGGGTATTGAAAATAATAGTCTGGTTGTTAAAAAAGAAGACAAGCCTGGGCCTACCGGAAATGATGCTTTTAAAGATGATTTTGGTTGCTGGATGATTGATGTTTAATTTTAAAAGTTTTATAAGTTTATTATCTATTGCATTTATAAATATTTATTTAGCATCTTATTTGCTTTAGAACAATCGAATTTACATTTATTGACCCAGTAAGTAAATAAAATCTGAAAAAAAGCATCTATCTTAGTTTAACTACTTCCGTTAATGGAATAATACTAATTTTAAACATTTCTTTTCTTCTGCTCATAATGGATATCTGTTCTAGTCGACCCTATATTTATAATCTTTGGACATCCATCTCTATCTCTTTCCAACATACAGCATTCATAACAATAGTGAGCATCACTCAATTGTTCACCATTTTTACCTCCATTACTGCCACAGATAATACATCTGTTGGCAAATGTACCAAATGAACAATCATTGCAGATTCTAACTAATTTGTAGGGATTAACGAACGAGTCGCATGTGGGACAACGACCATCGCACTTTGAACACAGTTTTCCAATTTCTATTCCGGGTTGTTTCATACATTGCAAAAGATCCAGTTGATGACGTGACATTTAGTAATATAAATAATGAAGAAAAAAGTAAAAAGCCATGATTTTAAACAAATATTATTATTGGTTTACCAATTTTCGTGTGGTGAAATATTTTTTATATGTTGGTTTTGTATCTTCTTTCTCTTTCACATATTGGTCACGTTTTTGCAATGCGTTTAAATCTGATTTTAGTCTCCACTCTCTTTTTGAAGTTGATATCAGCTTCACTTGGTGACGATTTGGATGAATTTAAACAGTGTGTAGCATACTGTGATATAATATCTTGTAATGGTATTGATAAATATCCATTTGTGGACAAGGAAACCTATAAACAGATAATTTCGGATAAGAGTCTACAATCAGCATTTGATAAGTTACCTTTGCCTTGGAATCTAAGACTCCTTGGTTGGAAATGCTATCCAAATTGTGATTACCAATGCCAGAGAATAATAACAAAGCAACGAATGGAACATGGCCAAGAAATTTATCAATTCCATGGCAAATGGCCATTTATCAGAATATGTGGTATCCAAGAATTTTTTAGTACTTTGTTCAGTATAGGTAATTGGTTCCCACATTATTGGGGGTTCAAACTAATAGGTAGGCATTATTTAAAAGAGTCGACTTTAAAAAACAAAGAATTCGCCAACTTGTATTGGTCTTATTTAATAGTTTCTGCAGTTGCTATGTGTGCCTGGTTTTTTTCCACCATTTTCCATTTAAGAGACACATGGAATAGAGAAAGATTAGATTATTTCTTTGCCGGTATGACTGTTCTTTCAGGTTTTTATGGTATAACGACAAGAGTTTTTAAGTTATATTTAGATGAAAATTATTTTAAAAGGCGAGTGTTTGGTTTGATCTGTATTATAATGTATGTTGGCCATATCTCCAGATTACTGATTGATTGGTCTTACACTTACAATATGCAGGCTAATATAGTCATAGGAGTTTCACAGAATATTTTATGGGTCTACCATGCAATTGTTTCGTTTAAAAAATTATACGATCCAAACACTACATTACTTCAAAACCTAAAAAACGAAGAAATTAATTGGACTTTGATTCCTATCTTGCTGGTTTTATCAATTATTTTTGGTATGTCATTCGAATTATTTGATTTTGCACCATTTTTTGAATTACTGGATGCACATGCACTGTGGCATTTTGTTACAATATGGCCAGCGATATATTGGTATCCATACATGGTGAAAGATGTGGAAATTGGATTGAAAGACAAGAAATTTGAGTGATGTAGGACAGGCTTGGGTAATGAATTTTTCAGCTTCATCGCAAATTTTTTTCATGAACTTTTTTTTTTTTAAATTTTTCTGATTATATTCTGAATAACTTTTTTGTATAGTAAAAACTGATCTGGACATGGAATATTCCATTTTAAAGTATTTACACTCCAAATTGCTGCTTCAAAGCCCCATCTTTGAAAGCAGAATAAAAAATGAAGAGGAACTAGCTACTGCCTTCAGATATCTCATTAATGGTCAATATTTAAGGCTGTTAAACATTCCAATCATTGGAGAGTTGGTCTTTGAACATTCTTCAATATTAGAACTAACTAAAATATTTGTTGAAGATAAAAATCTCGATATATATGTTTTTACCAATAAGTTAGTGGAACAAATATTTAACAACTTTCGTACAATCGAATCTTCAGATGTTCGCAGATCTTATATTTTACTAATTGCAGTCTTATTCTTACAATTTTTTGTCGAATTGAACTTTACGGGCCCCAAGTTACCATTTGAGACGACCGATTCCTGTCTAGGTTTTATTGGGATTTTGTCAAATGAAGCCATAAATAATTCCGAGTTTAAAAATACACTTCAATTTTCAAGCTTGGATATCTTGTCAATAGGTGGTTCACAACCTTATCATTTATTAGATTCGCCTTTTTATTTAATTTTATCATTGAGATTGTTTGAAGTTTTGCAGAGTTCAAACTCTTCATTATTAAGCAAAACAGTTCAGAAACAGAATTCAGATTTTTTGGTGGAGCAATCAGCAAAGACTACTGAGGGTATTAGAAAAGAAATTGACATTGTTTTAGCATCGACCTGTTGGTGGAGAACTAGGGCGCTGCAAGTCCAGCAAGCATTATTACCCGAATATTCTGCTGATCTAACTTCGATATCATTAAAGCTATTATCAAATACTGTTGTTTCTACGTTTATAGATCACGAAAATATCAATTCAGAAGTGAATCAGAACATATTAATTTGTTATCATCTAGAAAATTCAAAGAACGCTATTGCAGGTGATTTAGAAACTCAAACCATCGACTCTTTGTCGAAGGCGAAAAAGGTTTCTGGTCTCAGTTTTGTGTTAACTGGTTGTAAGGCCAGAATGACTAGATTTCAAACGAAATCAGTTGCTACGCTTACCGTGTTAGCTAAATCTCAAGATTCACTTTTGAGATCCGAACAAGAGGAGAAATCTATCAATCCACAAGACGTTAAGCTAAATGATGATTTATTTTTAGAAAGACCAGAATTTGACTCAATCGGTGATGATGAACTATTCAAACAAGAAGAAAATAGTGGTTTCACAAAAGAGGAAAATTTGAAAAGAATCAAGATTGATTTTTCTAACATTTCTCCTTTTGAATCTTCAAATGACAGCAATGAGAAACTGCTACCTATTGCAGTTCAGGAATCTAGTATTCCTAAAATTTTAACCGAATTGGATCCAAATAATCAGCCAGCTTTATCGAACCTTGATAATGTCCAATTAATGCTACGAATGCAAGCGATTATTAGCAATACGCCAATGGGTAACAATTTAGTCAATGAGGAATTGATTGCATTAGTTCAGCGTATTCTATTTTCACCAGAAAAATCTGTCAATTGGTTAATTTTTGCACGGGGGCTATGGTTGAGATCCCTACTTGAAACAGCAAGAGCTAGAACGGTTGAAAGGGGTGTTCTACAACTATATTCACTTGTTGAAGAATTAGGAGTTACATCTGAAGAAACTGCTAGATTGTTTCCAAAAACAGAAGACGAGATTGACTTCCCTAAAGATTTTAGAAATTGGTCACAAGAGACTAATGAACAGATTTTAGCGAATTCTGTTAGATTGAGATACGTTTATCTTCTTCCGTTAATGCCAAAATGGTCGATGGATATAAGGCTAGCCGAAAAATTGGTTGAGCTGGGCTCTCTAAAGAGCGCATTAGAAATATACGAGAGGTTAGAACAATGGACTGATGCTGCAATTTGCTACTCATCTACCGGAGATTCCAATAAAGCTATTGCATTAATCGAAAAGGCAATTGAACAAAACCCCAAGGATGCCAGATCGTGGTCTATCTTGGGTGATATCAAAATCGATCCTCAATATTGGTACAAGGCCTGGGAGATCGGTAGGTATGCCAATGCTAAAAGATCTTTAGCAAAATACTTCTATAATCCACCTAAGGAATCTGGTATTGCTAGAGATGTTCAAAAAGCCATCGATAATATGTATGATTGCCTTTGTGCAAATCCTATCAGCTTTCAAAATTGGTATTTTTATGGCTGTCTAGGCTTGGAAATTAGTAATTACGAGTTAGCAGCGGAGGCCTTTACTAGATGTGTTACAATTGACGAAACAAGTGCATTTTCATGGTCTAATTTATCTTCTGCTTTAATTCAAATGAATAAGTTACCTGAAGCATTTCATGCTTTAAGCAAAGCTGTAAATGCCGGGGACACAGCAAAGAAATCATGGAAGATATGGGAAAATTATTTGATTGTGGCTGTTAAATTGGGCAAATGGGATGATGTTTTGTACGCTTCGGTTGTTTTATTGAATGCAAAAAAGGATTTAGATCAAAAAGAGGGTTCTTTAGACGTTCCAGTATTGGAAAAATTGGCTGAGCTATTGGTTAGTGAGCCATTTGATGAAGAAAAGAGATTAACGCATTTTCAAACTAGTTGTATAGATTTCATTTGTAACATGGTTCCAGCTGTCGTCAATCATGATGCCAGATGTTGGAGAATCATAGCTAAAGTTAATATGTGGCGAAAGAAGCCATGGCTGGCCTTAGAAGACTATGAGAAGGCGTATAGAGCTATTACAAGTAATCCAGATTTGACCTCGAATGAACTTTTATGGAATAATGCAGTTGAAGCCTGCTCTGATTTGGTTTCTGCTTACGAAAATTTTGGCGATTTACCCGGTAGGCACGGTGCAGGTGATCTTGTTTGCAAAGATTGGAGATTTAAGGCAAAATCATCAATCAGATCATTAATCTCAAAAGGTAAAACAAGCTGGGAAAATACAGATAGTTATGAAAGATTACAAGAATTGAAAAAAGAAGTCATGAAAGCCTAATTTCTTTGAAATGTTCTCATTAATAATAATAAAAAGAGTATCACAATTTATAATAATAAATTTTAATTTTTTGTAAATATATCAGATTTGCTCTTTAAATTTGCTCTCATATATTTTCTGCTCGGTATAATCTTTACAGGTGTTCTCTCTTGTCTTTACATCTTCCACTGTAATGGAGAACAATGCTGTTATATTTTGTTCGCCCATAATCCATAAACCTCGTAAGGTGTTGGAAATATAATCTTGTTTAACAAATGTGTCGACACAATTAACTGCGTTTACCAAAGCACTTCGACTAGCTTCAGAGTATTCCATTCTTAATCCCCAAACAAAACTATAAAAAATTAGAGCATACCAAGTTCCTTTGCGATAGGCTTCAAAAAATAAAAAGCCAATAATTAAAATATCGACGGATGCGGAAATACTCAATAATGGCTTTTCAATATAGCAAATAAATGGTTTAAGAGATATTGACAAATTGTGTTTTGGATACACGTCACAAATTAAATAGTTGACTAAATTTAAAAATGAATAAATTGCAAATGGTAAAATTTTGAAAATATTCACTTCTGTAACTGCCCAGAGGCTAGCATAAATCAATAAATGGGTATTCTCAGTTCTGAGTATTTGGCTCAACATTATTTTATCTTGATTATCGATTGATACATTATTCAAATCGCAAACAAATTTTCGATAAACAACGAGAATGTAAGTAACGATTGAGCTACAAACCGATATTTGGTACCAAGGTAATATGTCTAAACTTTTTTTTTCCGGGTTAAATAACCTTAGCAAATGAATCATAAATCCACAAAGTGTGGTCAAATGTGAACAAGCCCAAATATAATGTAGTGGAACCAATGGGATTATTGATTTCACAAACGAGGATGTAGATCCGAAAGGTATAACTTTGAAAATGTTCAAAATAATTTGAACAAGAATTTCAAACATTAATTGTTTGGTATTCTAATTGTTTTTTTATTCTACTCTAGCAATGGTAGCTCGTTTATAAAAAATTTATAATTAATATGTTATCCAAACTATTTACAGAGTGTATTTAAAATGAAAAAGAAGAAGGGAAAATGTCTATAAAAAAAACATGAAAAAAAGGGTTCAAGAAGAATACCAGAAAAGGCAACTTCACTCATTTCTTATCAGAAGCATCTGGTTCTTCAACACCAGCCATCAGTTTTGGGGATTCAGTTGGATTTTCCTTCAATTGAAACTCAGGAGGAGCATTCTTTGCGTGATGGCCGATTGCGGACTTAAGTTTCTCTGGAATGTCTTCAAAAACCAAGTCGGTAGCATCTTGCGTCACTTTTTGACCTTTTGCTTCCATGATATCTTCGATGGTTATTTTATGATCAGAGAAAATCTAGAAAATGTTAGTAATGTTAGTGATTATGAGATATTTACGTATGAAAAAACTGAAGTCTACTTACCTTTAAATGGTCAGCTATTAAATGTCTTGCCTTGCATCCAGGGCATTGTACTAGCACCGTACCACTTGAATATGCCTGTTTAGACATCACATGAGAAGATCTTGCATTACATTTCTTACAGGTAAAAGCAATCATTAACATCGGCTTTTCCATCTTAAGGGAATGATCCTCACTATTATGACTATGATTATGGCCATGATGGTGATGGCCACTACAGGCATGTCCATGTTCGTGTTTATGTTCATGATTATGGTTGGCACATGTACCTTCTCCTTGTTCAGTTTCACCCTTTCCTTTACCATGTTTGTCATTGTTGCCTTGGCATTCTCTGGATTCATGGTGGTGGTGGCATTCATGTCCTTTATTTTCATGTAAAGCAATTGAAGTGAATGAAAAGTTCCTCATAGCAGCCAATCTGGGAACTGCAGTATAAAGATTGGTACTTCGCTTTAAGGCGGATGTGCTATATCTCACAGCTAATCTAGGATACATTGTAGTTTGATATATTTCTTGAGCTTCATCCTGAACTGAACGATGTGGTATAGAGTGAAGAGCAAGAAATTAACTGCCACCAAAACTCGCGGGTTTCAGTTAACCTGAAAAATTTTCCGAGTTCTAGATCTCTTTTGTAGGTACTGATTATCATATTAAACAAAACTATTGCACTCTCGAAGTCCTTTTAAGTTGAATCAGACTAAATTTTTTATTGAAAAATGCTTCGAAGCAGGACATCATTTTTTTTAGTGCAAAAAACGTTATTTCCCATACCGTTTACCTCAAGATGTGATAATAAGTTATACTCAACTAAGATACCGGATGATGAAAAATTGTTAGTAAGTATTCTCAGAGAAGAAGAAGAATCTCAGAAACAAAAGAGTAAAAGTGCAAGGCAAGAGAAATTACCTTCATTAGGACCCAAATACTGGAGATCCCAGTTCACCAAGTCATACAAAAAAATCAATAAAGGTATTGAAAATCAACTAGACGCTTATGTTAACAATAATTTAGAAGTAATAAAAAGTTTTAATAAGAAACACAAAAAATCAATTGAGCAGAGAATAAAAGTTGATCTTACTAAAAGTAACCTAACGTTTGGAGATTTATTCCCCAATAATCCATTATTAAAAGCCATATTAAAATATATTAAAACAGATCAACCAACTGATTTCCAAAAAAGATTTTTTTCTCTAATGTCAGGTTACATAAGTACTATAGCAAAGGGAAAACAAGGTAGTGGTCGTTCATTATCTATTATATTGTCAGCATTATCTTTACGTAGAAGCCCAATGAGAGGTTCTGGAATAAATTCGTTAGTTATTGTAAAATCAAATGAGGTTTTATTACAGTATAAAAAGACAATAACAGATATTTTTAGTAATATGGAGAATCCAAAATCCACATCAACTGATATGAATAAAATTGTGCAATTTTTATACCGTGGAAGCCCAGATGAAGAAATAGCACAACAAGATATTCTTGGTGATTGTCCAACCCCGCATATCTTAGTTACAACTCCCCATAGATTGTTGGACTTGCTTTCAAGTAGAGGTATGGATTATGTAAAGGTGAATAATCTTCCTTTCATTGCTGTTGATGATTTTGATGCTTTGATTGATGGTGAAAACTATCTTGATGTCCCACGCAAAGCGCCTGTAGTGACATTATTAGATTACGTTTTAAAATTACAGGATTACCGTCGTTCACATAATGAACCGCACCCGCAAATAGTGCTGACCGTTTCTGAAACTTGTACCGAAGACTTGCTTGAGCAGATTAAAGAAAAGACCAAATGGTTTGATTGGAACAAATTTTCAACGCTGGGCAGTTTCCAACAAAGCCAAGATGTTCCATATTATAAATATATTCCATCCAATGTTGGGGTGAGCTCTGTTTTAGTTAAACCAAGGCCAATAGGAAATAAATATAAAATATCACTATATGACATGATACCATTTGAATATGGTCAAGAATTAAAAGATTGGATGAATAAATTGTATCGTTCAATGCAAGGTAATGATTTTTACTATAAGAAACACAGGAATGTGAAACGGAATAAAATGGGTACTGAATTGAAAAAATTCGAAATTGAAGCTTTATGTTCAGGATTATCTAAATTATGGAAAAAGTCCGGTTTAAAGGAACAAATGAAAAGTAAAAAAGTACTAATTGTTTATCCTGATGAATTATCCAGTTCATTTTTGGAGGAGACATTGGGGAAGAAAACCGGTAAGAAGGCCAGAATCTTCAATGCCCGTAAAGATCTAACATTTTTTGAAGAAGACCTGATTGAGGGTGAAACACAAATTTTGATGATTAATACAAGTGCATTGACAGGGATAACTTTTAAAGGTTTGGACTCTATTTTTATCTTGGGGTTAGATTCAATCAAAAATTTATCAAATTTTGTCACTATTTTAGGTAGAATGAGAAGCAGAAAAGGTATAATAGATAATGATAAATTCACGATATTTGCGCAAAAGGCAAATGATAAAATTAAAAATAAAGTTTACATTTTGAACTCAACTCTTGATTTTGAATATATGGAAAGAAACTTTTTGGAAAGATTGTATATTGAAGCAGGTTTGGTCGAACAGTTTCAAATTGTGGGAGTTGAAGAAATCGGTATCGACAAAGAAGATTACGAGGAAAAATTTGCTGTTGATTATACAGTTGACAGTAGCCATTTTGATTTTAAAAATGAGGAAGAGGTTCAAAACATTTCAGTCATTAAATTAAAATGATACCGGTTACAATTATTGATTAAATGTGTTTATGTTGTTATTATAATAAAATTCGGGCCTGTATATAAAACTTTTTATAAAACTACATAATATCAGGAACTATTTTTAATAGATTTTACTATAGATTCGATAGCTTCTCGTTTTGCTAATTCCAAAAGTTCTGTGGGATTTGGTTCTTTATTACTAGTTTTTGTTGTTGAAAATTCTGTACTGTTTAGTTCCAAACTTGTACCATTTGATAGTAGTTTTATTTTATCCTCCACTATTTTACAAGTTTGTCTTATCTTCTCGACTTCATCTTTTGTATCCGAAACCTTCTGCTGAATCCTTAAAATAAGGCTTTCCCTACTTTGGTGTAATCTATAAGAATTTAACAAATGATGCAAGTTAATTAACAATATTCTAATTTCTTCAATTTTACCATGGGAGTAATGCGGATTTTTGGATAATATACCAACCAGCTCCAAAAAATTCAGTAGTAAAGATTTGGTCATTTTCTTCAATTGATTAATACGAACAATAGTAAAAGATTCCTCTTCGTCTATACTATCATCCTTAATTTCATCTTCGTCGTCGTATATTTTTTGAACGCCCGATTCTTGCAAACTTACCATTCGATCTTCAAAATTCCAAACATCACCGAATGATCTATAAGTTGGTCTATCTGGTTGGACTGGGGGCACCAGAAATCGTAGATCTGTTAGTTGTGAAATTTCGGCTGCTGTTTTCCCTTCTCTTTTTAATTGATTATACCTTGCAACATTTTCGTTCGTGAAAAATTTCACATAAGGCGGAGGGGGTGGATAAAGTGATGATACTGAGTCCGTCAGTAGTTCAGACATTGTGATTTGCTTATATATATGGAGATGTGCTGTAAATTTTTAGTGAATTTTATGTGCGTTTGAAGTTTAATAAATATCTCATTTTTTTAATAAACATATTTTTTTTCTTTTTTGGAAGGCGAGAAACAAATGTTGATCTATTTTTTTTTAGAGTTTGTTCCTACTAAAGTTGAAACTGATATAATAATAATTCATAATGTCTGAAGAGCAAATGGATGTTGATAGTATGTATAAAATTTGATAACTGCACTATTAAAAAGAGAAAAATAATACTAACCTTCTATTTTTATATTTTAGATGTTGATGAGACACAAGTGGGGAATTCAGAAGACCAAACGAATCCAAAACCAAAAAAGAAAAATAGATTTGAAATTAAAAAATGGACAGCGGTTGCTTTTTGGTCATGGGATCAAACGAATGAAACATGTGCAATTTGTAGAAATCATTTAATGGAACCATGTATCGAGTGTCAAGGTGGTACTAATAACGAAAGAAATGAATGCCCGAGAGCAGTTGGTAATTGTAACCACTCTTTCCATTTACATTGTATTACTACGTGGATCAAGACTAGAAATTCTTGTCCTTTGGACAACACAGAATGGAAGATAAAGGAAGTTTCAAATAATTAACGAACATAGTAACAAAAAAATTAGAGGTTCTTCGTGCCGCCGTCCAAATATTCTATATAAAATATATACATAAACCAGTACTATAGATATGAAAAAAAAAATTAGTCAAGAGATTGAACTATAATTAGGTTCTGTATATTTGTTATGATTAGGATACGGATTGGTATTATAATTCGTCAATCTCATGACTTTCTCAATATAATAAACTATTGAAACAAGTAATAAAATATTCAGTATTAAAATAAACATTAGCCCCCAGCATTGGTGAAATAAAAGTACAAAATCTTTTGGGATGCTGAAGAAACTTAACATAAAATATGAAAAGATAACTATTGATTCAATTAAAAATCCCATAAAAGAATACCTTAGACTTTTAATGTTAAATAATGACGTGTCAAAAAAAGAATACAATAAGTTGATTTTAGTAATTAAAAGTAAAACGAAATTGATTATTGGCAACCACGAAACGTTTTTAGCGGATACAAGCACATGATGAGGATATATTGGGGAAGCATTTGAGGGGACTGGGGATAATGCTAACAGAGTTGCGAGTATTGGAGCATTTATGGGTATTAATGAGCTAAGCGAAGAGCCTGGTGACTTAGCGTTTGAGGGCTGATTCTGTGAGTACTGTAGTTGCTGTTGCTGTTGCTGATGCTGATGCTGATGCTGTTGCTGTTGCATTAGGTCGTCTATATTAAACAACAGCTGGTCGGAATCGATAGAATGTGGGCTATATATTTGGGAATAACAGTTGGGTGATTGAACATATTGGTATGGCTGTGAGGGTATTGGTGACAATATTGGTGAAAGTGAAGACGACTGTGGAGTTGAACGACGTTTAAAATACAGTAAATACAAATAGGACGATACCAGAAGATTTAGAAAACCGGATATTATGGTGGGCAAACTAGCAGTAGCTTCTGAAATACTATGATAAATATAAAGAAATGAATTGAGAACATTGACTGTTGTTGTGGGGAGTGCTAAGTTATAAGGGTTCTGTTGTGGATTATCCACTATTGAGATCAGCTGGAAAATGGGGGCTAAATTGAAAACCACGTTAAGTACAGCTATTAAGGAGTCCATATGCATTCTTGAAAGTTATAAAAATAAAAAAAAGATACAACAAATAAACCAAACAGTGGGACTATGAAGAAAGTACTCCTCAACACCATAATTCCCGAAAACATTTACGTACCATCGACAACCGTAGATAAGCCTAATTAAATTGTGAAATTTTCACTGATAAGGAACTTGCATTTTTCAGATTACGGTTTCTTTCCACTGATAAGCGAACTCAAAAAAAAACACGTGTTAATTCTTTTGTTCACAAAAAAACAAATGCGACGATCGACGACATCTGCCTAAATAATTACGTGTCAGTACCGAAAATTGCCACTCGACAAAAGGTAAATAAATACTGAAGGCTTGTTGTATCTTCTGGCGATGTCAAACTTAATATTCTCAATATCACCTAGAAAAACCACTAACTACAGTCACTTCATATTGCAATGGACGAGAGCTTGATCACTACTATTAACAAATTGCAAGATGCCTTGGCCCCACTGGGTGGCGGTTCCTCCTCTCCAATCGATCTTCCTCAAATCACAGTTGTTGGTTCACAATCTTCAGGTAAATCTTCAGTCTTGGAAAACATTGTCGGTAGAGAATTTTTACCAAGAGGTACAGGTATTGTTACTAGAAGACCTTTGGTTCTACAATTGATCAATAGAAGACCATCTGCAAATAGCACATCTGCAAATGCAGACTTATTAGATCTGAAAACTCATGATTCTGCTGGTAAAAAAACTGAAAATAATGCAGATGAGTGGGGTGAATTCCTACATTTACCAGGAAAAAAGTTCTATAATTTTGATGATATTAGAAGAGAAATCATCAATGCTACAGATTCAACTGCAGGTAAGAATGCGGGAATATCTCCAGTTCCTATTAATTTGCGAATTTATTCTCCTCACGTCCTAACCTTAACTTTGGTGGATTTACCCGGATTAACTAAAGTGCCAGTTGGTGACCAGCCTATTGATATTGAGAAACAAATTAGGGATATGATTATGAAGTTTATTTCAAAACCTAATGCAATCATTTTAGCTGTTAATGCAGCGACGCAAGATTTGGCAAATTCTGATGGTTTAAAATTAGCTAGAGAAGTGGATCCTGAAGGTATTAGAACAATTGGTGTTTTAACAAAAGTTGATTTAATGGATCAAGGTACTGATGTCATTGATATTTTGGCAGGTAGAGTTATTCCTTTAAGATCGGGTTACGTTCCAGTGATTAATAGAGGCCAAAAAGATATTGAAAATCATAAAACAATTAGAGCTGCTTTAGAAGACGAAAAAAAATTTTTTGAAGATCATCCTTCTTATAGTTCTAAAGCTCAATATTGTGGTACACCATTTTTAGCTAAAAAATTAAATATGATTTTATTAAGTCATATTAGAGCTACATTACCTGAAATTAAATCAAAAATTGAGACTGCTCTTAAAAAATATCAAAATGAGTTGTCTTCTCTAGGTCCCGAGGCAGTTGAAACCCCATCGTCTACTGTTTTGAGCGTTATCACCGATTTTTGTAATGATTATAATGGCGTTCTGGATGGTCAAACCAAAGATATATCTTCAAATGAATTAAGTGGTGGTGCTAGAATTAGTTTTGTTTTTCACGAAATTTTCAAAAATGGTGTTTACTCTTTAGACCCTTTCGATAGAATTAAAGATGCGGATATCAGAACAATCATGTACAATTCTTCAGGTTCTGCACCTTCATTATTTGTTGGTACTCAAGCGTTTGAAGTTTTGGTTAAACAACAAATTAAAAGGTTTGAAGAACCTTCTATGAGATGTATTACTTTGGTTTTCGATGAATTAGTTAGAATTTTGTCCCAAATTTTAGCTCAGACTGAGTATGCAAGATATCCTGCATTAAAAGAAAGAATCTCTCAGATATTTGTTCAATATCTGAGAGAAATAATGGTACCAACAAACACTTTTGTTACCGATATTATCAAATCAGAAGAAACGTACATTAACACTGCTCATCCTGATCTATTGAAAGGTTCTGAAGCTGTAGCGATAGTTCAAGAAAAATTACACCCTAAGGCTGTTCAGATTGATGCTAAAACTGGTAAGCCATTGCCAGCATCACAAAATGTTGCTGCCGCTTCTGGTTTAGCCGAAGATGACAAAAACGGTTCATTTTTCAGTGGATTTTTTTCTTCCAAAAATAAAAAGAAATTAGCTCAAATGGATGCCCCTCCAAGTATCTTGAAAGCATCAGGACAAATGAGTGATAAAGAGACTACAGAAACAGAAGTTATTAAACTTTTAATTCAATCTTATTTCAACATTGTAAAAAGAACCGTTGCAGATATTATTCCTAAAGCTATCATGTTAAAATTAATTCAACTTTCAAGATCTGATATTCAAAAAGTCCTATTGGAGAAATTATACAGTGATAAAAACTTGGATTCTTTGGTCAAAGAAAACGAATTTACTGTTGCTAGAAGAAAAGAATGTAAGAAGATGGTTGAGGTCTTGAGGAATGCATCTCAAATTGTGAGTACCGTTTAGTTAAATTTTACCCTTTTTTAAGCGTTTTATAGTTATAGTTAATAAAATAAATTAAAAAGATTAGTAAAAGGGTGAAAAAGTTAAATCCATTTATTCCGCATAGCAAAATCGATAGATTTTTTTGAAGGAGGGCAAAATTTACGTGAATGTTTCATTACTTGAAGTTACAGTTTCTTTGACTCTTTTTTTAAGTTATTAGCACACCTGTCAGTTGTTGTCATATTGTTACATAGAGCTAACGAGATATTAACACAGAGAATTTGCACAGCGTATCTCGAATTATTATAATGACAACGATACACTCTACAAGATCGGTATTGTTTAATACCTTCAAACGTAGAGTTGCCTTACCAATATGTCAAAAGACTACTCTACCAATAGCAAATATTTATTTCAGAAGGTCTATTCACACGCAGTATAAAACTTGCAGGCTTCCACGTCAAAACAGTCACTATTATGGGCAATTGAGATTCAACTCAACAAACCCCGAACCGTCAAATACTCCTGAATCTCCAAAATACAATTCAAAAGGAGAACGTGAACTTTCTGATAAGGAGGCTCAAGAACTTTTAGCTTCTATGAAAAAAATTTGGTCGGATTCATCAGAACCTGAAGGCAAAAGAATTATTGAACTATTTAAAAGATATGAAATTGGAGGTATGATCTCACCGTCTGCTTCAAAAATGATTAGTACTATTTTGACAGACCCTGAATCCACTAAACCTGGTCAAAAGGTTGACAATGTGCAGAAATTCCATCAGGCTTTGATGCATTATCATATGCATAGACAATTGGATTTCAATGGTATCCATGATAATAAATTTAATCCAGATCCAGCGGAAGAAAAAGATAAAGAAAGAGAAGAATCCACTGTTAAATCTGCTGATGAGAAGGCAGATGAAAAAACTAGTGACAGTAAAAAGAAAAGTCCTATTAATTTCACTAGCCGTAAGAAAGAAGATGCCAAAAAGGTTATTGAAATGGAATTAAGAATGGATGTTATGCTACTTTGGTTTGCTGCTGGTGCTTTATTATTGTATGCATTTTATGCCGAAAGTTTTGATAGAGAAATCACCTATCAAGAGTTTGAAAGTTCATTATTAAGTAAAGGTTTCGTTGAGAGATTAATCGTTATTAATAACGATACTGTCCAAGTCATTTTAAATGACAGCGGTAAAAATCAACCTATTCATGATCCGAGAGTTGAATATTACTTTACCATTGGCTCTTTAGATAACTTTGAAGAGAAGTTGAAAATTGCACAAGATGTCTATGGTATTCCCGAAGAGAAGAGAGTTCCTGTTATGTACATTCGTTCCACGAATTTATGGAAGAGCTTGTGGAGTATTCTACCAACTGTTTTATTATTTGCTTTTATTTTCTGGTCAACCAAAAAAATTATGACAAGCGGTGGTGGTATTGGGGGGGGACTGTTTGGTCAAAAGAAGAAGTTTAAACAGTTTAACGCTGACGAACATGTGAAGGTCAAGTTTAGTGACGTTGCGGGCTGTGATGAAGCCAAAGAAGAAATTATGGAATTTGTGAACTTTTTAAAACATCCACAAAAATATGAAAGGTTAGGTGCCAAAATCCCAAGAGGTGCAATTTTATCTGGTCCGCCAGGTACTGGTAAAACATTATTAGCCAGGGCAACTGCTGGTGAGGCCGGCGTTCCATTTTATTCCGTTTCTGGTTCGGAGTTTGTTGAAATGTTTGTAGGCGTTGGTGCCTCCAGAGTTCGTGATTTATTTAAGACTGCAAGAGAAAATGCCCCATCAATTGTCTTTGTTGATGAAATCGATGCCATTGGTAAATCTAGAGGTAAAGGTAAAGGTATGGGTGGTAATGATGAAAGAGAAAACACCTTAAACCAATTACTAGTTGAAATGGATGGTTTTTCCACAAGCGATCATGTTGTCGTTCTCGCTGGTACCAATAGAATCGATGTTTTGGATCCTGCCTTATTAAGACCGGGTAGATTTGATAGAAAGATTTACATTGGTAACCCTGAATTGGATGGTCGTAAGGAAATTTTTGCAGTTCACTTGAAAGAAATCAAATTAACTAAAAACTGTGATTTAGAAGACTTGAAAGGTAGATTGGCCACATTAACTCCAGGTTTTTCGGGTGCTGATATTGCCAATGTCTGTAATGAAGCTGCATTAATTGCAGCTAGAAATGATGAAGATTTTGTTACTTTAAAAAATTTTGAACAAGCTATCGAAAGAGTCATTGGTGGTTTAGAAAAGAAATCCAAATTGTTATCTCCAGAAGAAAAGAAGGTTGTTGCTTTCCATGAAGCAGGACATGCAATTTGTGGTTGGTATCTGGAATTTGCAGATCCTTTGTTGAAGGTTTCCATTGTCCCTAGAGGTCAAGGTGCTTTAGGTTATGCGCAATATTTACCAGCGGACATATATTTGTATTCTACACAAAAATTAATGGACAGAATGACTATGACTTTGGGTGGTAGAGTGTCAGAAGAATTGCATTTCAGTTCTGTTACATCAGGTGGTGCTGATGATTTTGAAAAGGTTACTGGTATGGCACAAAAAATGGTTTTAGGATGCGGTTTATCAAAAAAGGTTGGTTTAATTTCTTATGATATGGATAGAGGTAATGATTTTACCAAGCCATTTAGTGATAAGACTGCATATTTGATTGATGAAGAAATTCATAGAATTGTTAATGAATGTTACGACCGTTGTAAGAATCTTTTAATTGAGAAGTCTGATGATGTTGAAAAGGTTGCTCAAAGATTGTTGGCGAAGGAAGTGATTACAAGAGAAGACATGATCGAATTGTTAGGCAAAAGACCCTTCCCAAATAGAAACGATGCTTTTGATAAATATTTGGAAGGCAAGACTGATGAACCGGTGAATAAAAATGAAGAAGAGAAGAAAAATTAATAGAGTTATAATTAGAATCAGAATTAGACGTAAAGATTAAAAAGCCTGTTTATAGTTAAATTTAGTTAAGTTATTATTTGTTTCATTACATTTTGTACGATATATGAGGGGGATCGATTTCCGCGTTGGTTTTTGATTTTTCTGCTCGATTCACATTTTGTTCCCTGACTGAATTTGTTCTGTCCAACAAGCAGATCTTTGAATTAGAAGCCATTGTCACTTTGACAAAAACACGTTCACTTCACTGTATATATACAATGTCAAGAAAACGCTCTGCTGCTGATTTCCAGTTTGCAGAATGCATAGGTGAAGGTTCATATTCAAAAGTTTATAGAGCAATTTCGAAACACAACAAGCGTACTTATGCCATTAAGATATTGAACAAACAACATATACAAAAGGAGAACAAGAGGAAATATGTGACAATTGAAAAGAATACATTAAATTTATTGGGTGACCATCCAGGTATAGTCACCTTATATTATACATTTCAAGATACTAAGTCATTATATTTTGTAATAGATTTTGCGAAAAATGGAGAGTTATTAAACCTGATACGTAAACTAGGATCACTGAGTGAACCATTGACAAAATACTACTTCATACAACTTATTGACACATTAGAATTCATTCATAACAAGGGGATTATTCATAGAGACTTAAAGCCAGAAAATATTTTATTAAGTCAGGATTGGAAATTGATGATTACAGATTTTGGGGCTGCAAGAATACTGTCTGAAGCCCCAACCAATATTGAAGAAAGAAATGGTTCTTTTGTTGGTACAGCGGAATATGTTTCTCCGGAATTATTGAAATTCAATCAATGTGGATTTGAAGCCGACTATTGGGCTTTAGGATGTATTTTATATCAATTAATTGTAGGCAAACCTCCTTTTAAATGTGCCTCAGAATATGAAACGTTTGAAAAAATTATAGAATTGAATTATCAATTTCCTGATATGTATTATATACCCTCTGAAATTAAAGATCTAGTTCAGAAATTGTTAGTTTTAGAACCTCAAGATCGTTATAATCTTAAAGATGTCAAATTACATAAGTGGTTTAAAGAATTTGATTGGAAAAATAAAGATCTTATTTGGAAAACTAAAGTTCCCAAATTAGAGGCATACAATCCTAAATTATATGTTCTACAACAATATCGAAATGGTAACGTGAGGAAAATTCCGGTTAATGAAAATGATAAACCTAGAGTTGCCCTGAAAAAACAAATTATAAATGCTAAAAACAATCCACAGCTGATGAATAAAGTTTTAACGAATAGAATTAATGAAAAGAGTATCGATATTAAGAAACAGTTGGTTACAAATAATGATGAGATAAAAAGAAACAGTTTACAATTTTCAACAAAAGAGCAGTTATGCAACTATGAATCTTTAAATTCTCTCTCTTCTATGGTAACAACAAATACTTCAAATAAGTCAGTGATTATTCATCCAAAAAATTCAGTTCCTTCTGCAACACCAATACCATCTTCATCGGTAGTTGCTATAAAGTCAGCGACAAACACCACTTCTTCTTCCTCTAATCCTAAACCAAAAAGGATTTTTTCATCTCCGGCCAGTACTACCACTAAAAAAACTTCCACGACATCTTCTCCAATGTTGAATTCAACAGTATCAAAACAAAAGTCGTCTCCTATAATCAGATCAAACTCAGCCACTTTTATACCAAAAGTTCGTGTTGCATCATCTGATGCTGTATCAGCAGCAGGGGCGATTGGTACACTATTAACTCATAAACGTCATTTGAACTCGACAAATAGTACATCTACCCAATATACTCAACTTCATCAACATAATCAACAATTGATAAATCCAATACTGCTCGATAAACAAATTCCGCATTCAATCACTTCAAAACTGTTACCGCACGAATCAATTCTTAAATTGGACAACATTTTCAAATCAGAACTTACGCACAAGCCAAATCAATTTATTCAACAAGGCGAAACATTGAATGATAAGGTTTTACAAAAAATTATATCTCAAAATGAAAGAATATTAGAAAAAGATTTGAAATCTTGTGTCCTAATAATCACATCCATGGCTAGACTTTTGATTTATGAACTAAACTCGGATTTTAGATTGCACAATCCACAATCGTTAACTCAAATTCAAGCCCTTGATTTTTATTCTAGATTAATTGAAATCAAACTTACAAATAAAAATATATCACTTTATGACTATGAATTCGATGAAGAGTTGAACGAAGGTTATTTGATTTTAGAATTAATGAATTTAAATAAATTAATTTTTTTGAGCTCTTGGGATAGAAATAAGCTAGTCAGGGGTGGATTAAATTCAAACGTTAGAGTTGGGTTTAAGATTAATGAGAGCACGAGTTGGGTAGACGCCTTACTAAAGGCTAAAGAGCTTTTACGTAAGCGTAACCAATCACAAATACAGACACCAGTTCAGGGCCAACCTCAGTACCAATCCCAAATTCAACCGCAACCTTTATTAAGTCAAAAAATAGCAACATCTGCTAGTAACTCTAATGTTTTATCCAGGCATAGTTCTAGTTCGAGTAGTTTGATGAATGGGAATGGTAAGAAAATGAGTTTGAATAGCGTTAAAGGATTAACAAAAGGCGTTCGTAGTATGAAAGTTAGTAATGGGCATCATCCAGCTTCAAGTAATGGCACTACGTCTGTAAATGGTTATAATATGAATGGATATGGCAAACAAGCTAAAAATTCAGGTGCAGCTTTGGCGGCGGCTATGGCTGTGGGAAAGAAAGGCCAATAAATAAATTAAATACTTATTTATTTATTATGGATTATTTATCTATTTATGTAGAAAAAATAAATGCTTTATGACATGAACGATTATCCGACTATAATGAATCAACAAAAAGTTCAACCAGTTTTTTAACATCTTTTGATGCTGCATCAGCAGCTTCTAAAACTTCATTGTGTGAGGCCATACCTTTGGATTGATCCATAACGTCTTGAACAGATTTTCCGTCTTCGACCGCTTTTTTGGCACTAACAGGTTCGGTACTTAATACAGCGTTAGTAATCAAACTCAAACCAAAAACTTTTAAACCGCAATGTCTACCAACAATAACTTCGGGAACTGTACTCATACCAACAGCATCGGCACCCAGCGTTCTAATCATTCTACATTCTGCTCTACTTTCAAAGGTTGGGCCACTTGCATAAAAATAAACACCTTCGTGAACTTTTCTAGTAATCCCTAGCTTTTTAACACATTCAAAAAATTTCAACCTCAATTCAAAATCGTATGCATCTGATAATGGTAAAAATCTGGGGCCAAAATTTTCAATGTTTGGGCCACGTAGTGGATGTTGACCTGCGATACCTGGAAAATTAATATGGTCATCAATGACCATCAGTTCACCCGGGCTGTAATCTGAATTGACACCTCCTGCAGCATTTGTAACAATTAAATGTGTTACTTTCATCAGTGCTGCCACTCTAATTGGAAGCGTATTCGAATAAAAAGAATATCCTTCGTAATAATGAAATCTACCAACCATACACATCACTGGTGTCTTTTGGAGGCCTAACAATCCAAACACTAATTCTCCTGAGTGTCCTGCCACAGTGGATGCCTTGAAACCAGGAATTGAAGTGTACGGAATGGAAATTTTAGGCTCATGTAAAAGTGTTGATAAGCCACCAAGACCAGAGCCACAGATAATAAGAAATTTGGGCTGTTGTAAAATTGGATAATCAGTCAAGTATGCTAGTATAGTATTCTTTGCCAATTCAAAATCGTACAGTTGCTCATCGACGGATTTTATGGACATTTTGAATTGTATTATACTCAGTAGTTACTTTTTTCAGATAAGGCCAGGTGAAACAAAGAAACGACAAAATGTGCGTACGGTGAAAGAAGCTGACAATTTTTGATTATACCTCTCATTTTTCTTTTCTTTGCTTCTGGCATTTGCGATAGAACCCGATATGGATAATAACAACCCTACGCAGGTGTCTGCTATAGACTCTTCTGCCTCTTTTTATTCGGACAACCCGGATTCTGAAAGAGATGTTTCAATGGTGGACCTTCAAAGACAGGACGAAAAACCTACGATAAGTTGCAATAGCGTTACAAGTCAGCAATCGTTGGCAAATCCAACTTTAGGCAATCAGACAAAAAGAAAGTCGAATATAATACTGACTGATGATAATAGTACTAGTGGGAACAACAATAGTCAAGGTGATGATATGGCCATAGATGATACTTCGGATATTGGACAGAACCATGGTCCACAACCTACTGTGAATAATCAACCTGTTCTGATTCCTACTGTCTTCAAATGGACTGAAGGTGGTTCTAAGGTATTTGTTATGGGAACTTTTACTGGCTGGAGAAAAATGATAGCTTTAAACGGCCCATCACCAAAGGATGGTTCTTTCACTGTTCAAATTGCATTACCAGCAGGGACCCATAGATTCAAGTTTGTTGTGGATAATGATGTTAAATGCTCAAATTTTATTCCTACTGCTACAGATAACTCAGGTCATTTTGTCAACTACTTGGAAGTATCACCGTCCGAAAATGACCTCAAATCCGATCCAAACAGCAAGTCGAAGTCATCGTTGAGAACTCTAGATTCTAAGCTTGGATTAACCAAAGATGATGATGACATGGGTGATGGCTATAGTAGGTATTACGACGATCAAGAAACATGTCCAAAACAAGCGGTGGAATATATTACAGACATTCCACCGATCTTTACTGATCCCAAGGTCATGGAAGAATACTACTTAACTCTAGATAATAACCAAAGGCATGGAAATCATAGTCAGCAATGGCTGATTCCTCCTCAGCTTCCTCCCCATCTTGAAAATGTTATTTTGAACAGCTACAATAGTAGTGATAAAGCCAATACTAGCGGTGCCTTGAGCATCCCGAATCACGTTGTGTTAAATCATTTGGCAACCACTTCAATCAAACATAATACCCTGGCTGTGGCATCGGTTGTGAGATACAAACGGAAGTATGTGACACAGATTTTGTATGCTCCATTACAGTGATTGAAATTGTTAGATGAGTAGCGGCAAGATTATTTTTTTTTTGTTTTTGTTTCTGTCTAAATTATTTCCCTTTTGTATATTGTAAATATTAATAGCAATTTTATATATTCAGTACACAATTAATATCTACGATTATATTTTTATTTGGCTTGGATGTCTAGAGAATCATCTATTACTGTAGCTGTCAGAGTAAGGCCGCTAAGTGGAACAGAATCGCAGCATCTTGATATAGAGAACAATACCGCAGATGATTATGACGCGTCCCTGTATCTATCAACAAACAGCAGAGTACCGACCAATAAACATGGATTCAAAAAAATATTAGATGTTATTGATGATAGGATGTTAGTGTTCGATCCTAAACCCAGCTCTTCGTTGAGGGAATTAGAAACAAATTCCATATCTTCTGCACAATCAAATAGATCACATTTTAAGCGTCGACTTAATAATAACATAGGGACCCATAATAAAAGAAACAGAGAACACAGATTTATTTTTGACAGGTTGTTTGATGAGCCTACTACACAGCAAGATATTTATGAGTTCACTACACGTCCATTGCTGGATTCTGTAATGGAAGGTTACAATTCAACGATTTTTGCTTATGGTGCAACTGGCTGTGGTAAAACATATACTATATCAGGGACTTCCGAAAATCCTGGCTTGATCTTTTTAGCAATGGAAGAATTATTTGATAGAATCAATGATCAATCGGAAAAAGAAATATCCATTTCAGTCAGTTATCTTGAAATTTATAATGAAACCATTAGAGATTTGCTAAATCCAGAAACAAACCCCCATAAATTAACACTACTCGAAGATGAGCATAAACAGATTGTTGTCACGAATTTATCCACTATTACACCCAATAGCGTACAAGAAGTTATGGATATCATTGTCCTGGGGAATTCAAACAGAACCGTTTCCCCAACTGAAGCGAATGCTACATCATCACGTTCTCATGCAGTTTTACAAATTCATATTTTTCAGAAACCAAAGGTTTCTGATGTTTTAGAAAACCATACTAGGTCAACTTTGTCAATTATTGATTTGGCAGGTAGCGAACGTGCTTCTGCGACTAAGAACAAAGGCGCTCGATTACATGAAGGCGCAAATATTAATAAATCATTGTTGGCTTTGGGTAATTGTATCAATGCATTATGCGATCCTAGAAGATGTAACCATATCCCTTATAGAGATTCAAAATTGACAAGATTGTTAAAATTTTCACTTGGCGGTAATTGTAAAACTGTTATGATCGTCTGCATCTCTCCAAGTTCAAGACATTATGACGAAACTCTGAACGCATTAAAATATGCAAATAGAGCTAAAGAAATTAAAACAAAGATTGTTAGAAATAGAACTAGTGTTGTTAAACATGTAGGGTCGTATCTTAAAATCATTTCTGATCAGAAGAGAGAAATTGAAGAACTAAAAAAAAGAGAAGGGTTTACAATTGAAAGGGAAGTCGAAAAATATAAAGATAATAGGGAGAAATGTTTGAATGAATTATGGAATACCATAGACAGGTTATGGCAAAGTGTTGAAAAATGTTCAGATTGCAGATCGGATAAAGCTTATATATTGGCAAAAAGAAAGATCGTTTTAGTCATTTTAAGACAAATTGAAGATTTTCAAAATAGTTTGGCAAAGTGGGATCCCAATGAGAAAATTAAATCTATTCATAGTTCTGTCTATGAACTAGTACTTAATTTACAAGATCAAATAAAATTTTTGGAAGAAGAATATCTGAAAGTAACTGAATTAGATGAAATTGTTGTTGAAAATTCAAGGTCATTATTGCGAAAACTAAAAGAATTGGATGAATGGAATGAACGAGATGAGATTATTTTTGATAGAGAAATTGGTTATCTGAAAGAGTCTGTGGAAAGAATGATATATTTAGAATCTTCTCTGCTATTTGATAGGTGGATTAGAGAATCAGATAGTGTGGAGTTTATTTCAGATTCTTTATTACAATGTTTAATAAAATTAGAAAATTGTGCAACTACGGCAAATTCAATTGAAAAAGCAAGGACACAGATTTTTGATGTTGTTGATAAAATTATTAAACTATGCTTGGATTCTATAGATAAGTTAGCTAACAACCATGAAAGAAGGAAGCGAAAACCAAGTTCTCCAAATTCGAAAAGACTATCTTCTTCTCCTATAAAATACCCATTTATAAGGAAAACAAATAGGCTATCGTCTATCAACAATAAATTGGAAGATATTAATCTTGATGATAAGAAATCTGTTCGTTGGGAGCTTCCTTCTTCATCGAATAATAGAAATCATAAAATATTAACTCAAATGAACTCAAATGAAAGCATACCAACACAGGATACTACAGATTCGATGACAGAGCTAGAATCATCAATGTTATTATCATTAGATGATGACTTTTTAAAAAAACGATCTTCGAATCAACTTCGGCATGCATCCATGGACGTTCCTACAGATACTGGTGCAACATTTGATACAAGCTTGAACCGTACCCCACCACACGATTCTGAGATCGAATCCTGCAATAGACTAACATCTAAAAAATTAAGCGCAACTCCTAAAATAGACAGTCCTTCACGTCTGGCTGGCTTGGGTGTTAATACAGGTAAATTTCACATTAAATTACGAGAGTCTCTATGTGGGTCTAATTTTTTTGAAAATGGGGAAGCTAGTGTTAATATGGATGTTGATGAAGTGAGTCAGTAAAAATAAATAGTAGATAGCATTTCTGTAACTTATTTTGGAAGATCATTTTTAATATAAAGTAAGTTTTATTAATTGGTAATAGGTGCATTAATTAGCTGATAATAATTATATTCATGAAAGAAGCAATGTGGAGAAAATTTTGGTTTTTTTTTCGGACGGAGTGCGACTGAACCCAACGACTACTCTTCAGAATGAAAATATCTCAAAAGAGTGTTGGCTGAATATGAACCGGAGTGATTTAAAGTTTAATATGGCTACAAAGATGATCAGAGTATTTATAAATAAGAGATTTTCTCTGAGTATTATAAGAAAAGTGTCTACGCAGGAGAACAAACAATCAGAAAAATTACCATATTATTATGATATCCCTGGTAACAAATTGAATCCACATACTTATTTTTACAGAGTGTTGGGTATACCCTTCTTAAAAGTTGGTGCGATGATGTTAGGTACATATTTTGGAATGGGATACTTATGGGAATATATGGAAAAAGAGGATAATAAAAATAATGAAAATTCTACTGATTAGAAGTATTAAGAATATTACGAACTATAACTGTTTTTTTTGTAAACTATATATTGCATTTCCATATTGCATTTCCATATTGCATTTTTTGTTTTTTGCGTTTTGTTTTTATAAACATGCGATAATAAGAAAAAGTATAAATAAAAGAGATAGTGAAAAAGTATGCTCAACTGTACAATTCCTAATGTAACAATTGAATATGTGCTAAAAAATCAAAACAAAACTAATTTTTTAAAGCTATGTTTTAAATCAATTAAACTTTAACTACTTTGGCTAATCTTGCCGCAACTCCATCCATAAAACCAGTTGTTGTAGCATAGTCTTTCTTATTAATCAGTAGGGCCAAATCTTTGGTCATGATACCGTCTTTAGAAACAGTGTCCAAAACACATTTTTCTAAAGTTTTAGCAAAATCAACAACATCTGGGGTGTTATCTAAGGTACCTCTTTGAGCTAAACCTCTAGTCCAAGCAAAAATAGAAGCAATTGAGTTGGTGGAAGTTGGTTCACCCTTTTGGTAACGTCTAAAATGTCTAGTAACGGTACCATGAGCAGCCTCGGATTCAAAAGCCTTTCCATCAGGAGTGACTAAAACGGATGTCATTAAACCTAATGAGCCAAAACCTTGAGCAACGATATCCGACAGAACATCACCATCATAATTTTTTAATGCCATAACAAAGCCACCGTGTGATTTTAACATTTGAGCAACCATATCATCAATTAATCTGTGTTGATAGAATAAACCTTTCTTTTCAAAATCAGCTTTGTAAGTGGATTCATAAATTTCTTGAAAAATGTCCTTGAATCTACCATCATATTTTTTCAAAATGGTGTTTTTGGTAGACATATATAATGGTAAACCTCTACTCAAGGCCATTTTGAAAGAGGAATGAGCAAACCCTTCAATTGAGTCATCAGTATTATACATAGCTAAAGCAACACCAGGTCCTTTGTAATCATAAACTTTATAGGTAACTTTATCAGCTTTAGGATCTTTCGGAGTGTAAGAAATCTCAACGGTTCCTTCACCGGGGACAACAAAATCAGTCGCTTTATATTGATCAGCATGTGCGTGTCTTCCGATGATAATTGGTTTTTTCCAACCTGGAACCAATCTTGGAATCTCAATATCACTTGGTTGTTTATCAGGGCCTGAGCCAATGACAATTGGTTCTCTAAAAACTGTACCGCCTAGAATATTTCTAATTGTACCATTTGGAGATAACCACATTTTTTTCAAACCAAATTCTTTAACCCTTGCTTCATCAGGAGTAATTGTTGCACATTTGATACCAACACCGTATTTTTTAATGGCGTTTGCCGCATCAATGGTAATTTGATCATTAGTTGCATCACGAGATTCAATACCTAGATCGTAATACTTAAGATCAACATCAACATATGGTAAAATTAATTTACTTTTGATATCAGCCCAGATAATTCTAGTCATCTCATCACCATCCAATTCAACAACTGGATTCTTGACTTTAATTTTGTCAAGAGCAATATAAGACTGTGAAAAAGATCTGGAAGATTGGGCAAATATCTGAGATGCAAATCTTGGAGCTGAACGGTGGAATGGTTTTAACAAAGACATATTATGTTTGTATAAATTAACTAAAAATTATTAGAAAAGAAATATTTAACTTTTCAAATTTATGGAAGCAAATTCAAATATCCAATGAGTCAAATACATGTTGAAAAAATGGAAATCACAAGATGAAGTCGAATTTTTTTCGCTCCGGTTACGGCATGTGGCGCAGTTGCTTTACACGTGACCTGTTCTATTTTTCTAGGCTCAATGCGCCATTCCATGCATTGATTTTTTCCTGGTAACTTCAACACCATCAAATGACGCATATTTTTAAATTTAAGAAAACACTAACAGCTTCATTTATCAGTCCCTAGTCTGATCTATTGAAGCTTTTAAAGTTTACAATATTTTTATTCTTATATTCTGCAAGATGAAGAAATGGCACAGGCTTAGAATTTCCATTCGAACACAGCTTATTTCTCTTGTTCTATTCGTGGCTATGTTTTCACTACTCATATTAGCGATAGTAACAGGTGTTTACTTTACAAACGTCCTCACAGATACAAGATTGTCAAAATTGCAAGTTGCCGCTGAATTGAAAGGATCACAAATGAAGCAAAGTTTTGAGTATTATTCATATCAAATCTCTCTTTTAGCTGCAAAACCATCCTTACAAACGGCATTAACTTATAGAAAAGCGGGTAATACGTCAACAGACACCTTACTTTATGCCAAATCAATTATGCAACAAACTTTGGATGCTTCCACAGTTTTGATAGATGCAGAGTTGATCGATGGTACATTAGAAGTGGTCGCAAGTGCTACAAATAATGATTCGAAATTCAACGTCACTGATGAAACATTACAGGCATTGTATGTCCTACAAAGCAACACAACAGATGAGTCAGATTTACCGAAATTACCAAATGGCTTACTTGAAAACAAAGGCTATATAAGCGGACCCATAATTGATGATGATCATTATTTCATGTCTTTAACGATGCCCATCTTTGCAAATGCATCAATTTTAGTTCCAGAAATTTTGAGTGGTTTTCTTTCGGTTATTTTAAACGTTGATGCTTTATCTGCAATCACAAATGTTTCTGGAACTTCAGATTATTCTTCAATAAACTTTTTTGCTGCATCTCATTCGATGGATAATTTAACCGATTATACATCCTTTTATTATATTTTTTCATCATCAATGTCAACCGAAGATGAAGGTAGATTATTTGATTTTGATGATTTTCCTCCCGCCAAAAGTGTTTTTATCATGGGGGATGAAAGTGATAATCATTATACGGGCAAGAATCCTTTGGGTGAATCAGTTTCTTTAGGTTATTCGGTCGTCGATTTAGGTTATGCAAAATGGCTAGTAACCGTGGAACAAAACAAATCAAAATTTATGGCTCCAACAACAAAATTAATAAAAATCATGATAGGACTATGTATAGGTCTAGCTGCTTTTATGTGTATAGTCACTTTTCCATTGGCTCATTATGGGGTTAGGCCTATTATAAAACTACAGAAAGCTACAGAGGCAATAACTGAACATCGTGGCTTGAAAAGAAGGAAGAAAAAAATAAAAACATCCATGAGTCCTTTCCATAATTTCAATGAAAAAAGGAGAAGCATTGATCATAAATTATTTTTCTTTGAACATGATCATGAGGATAGTGTTGATAACTCAAATAGTGGATTTGATTTGGCTGCTAACTCCAACAGCGCGAGAAACAGTTTCACTGGTTCTTCACCTATGTCACCATCATCAAATAATAGTCTTACTGATTGTTCCAATCCTGAAGTCCCTTCTAGTGCTCCTTTACCATCCGTCGTCAAAACAAGAGGTATATTTTATGATGAATTGACTGAGTTAACTGAAGCGTTCAATGCAATGAGTTTGGAGTTAGATAGGCAATATGCCCATTTAGAAGATCGCGTTCGTGCAAGAACAAAAGAATTGGAAGAGGCCAAAGTTCAAGCGGATACGGCAAGACAACAAGCAGAAGCAGCTAATGAAGCTAAAACAGTTTTTATTGCTAATATATCTCATGAATTAAGGACGCCTTTGAATGGTATTTTAGGTATGACTTCAGTTGCCATGTCGGAACATAATATAACAAAAATTCAATCTTCATTAGAGTTAATATTTAGAAGTGGAGAATTATTGTTGCACATTTTGACACAACTATTGACGTTTTCGAAAAATCAATTGGATAAGTCAAAATTACAGAAGAAAAATTTCTTAATGTTAGAAGTCGCCACTCAGATAAATTCCATTTTCGGTAAATCAGCAAAAGATCAAGATGTCAATCTTGTTATTTCAGTTAAACCTGATTTAATTAGAAAAATGATTCTTTATGGTGATTCTAATAGAATTATTCAAGTTGTCATGAATTTAGTGAGTAATTCCTTAAAATTTACTCCGGAAGATGGTACAGTTAGGGTTGTAATTCAAGTTCTGGGTGAATATGATGAAAATAGATCAAAAGAATCAAATTATGAAAAAGTTTTTACCAAGGGTTTGGAGTGTCATACAGATCAAAAACCAATTACACCTGTAAGTAAGGTCATACATAATAATAATGTAAATAGAATAAATGATCCTAAAGCAATATCTGATGATAGTTCATTAGTTAGCTCGACAACAGATTCTGATACTTCTAGTATATCAACATTACATTCTTCAGTCTATCATTCAACTTTAGTGGATTCGTCTAGTTCCGAGTCTGATAAAAAAATTGAATATTTTAATGAAGAAGAAGATGAGTTTTTTGATGATGAAGATATAAAGTCATCCGAGCCAAATAGAAAATTTCATAAATGTTATAAATTTAATGAAAACAAAAAATGTTGGGTTATTCGGTTATCTGTTAGTGATACGGGTACCGGTATTGATCAATCACTTCAAGAGAAAATTTTTGATGCCTTTGTTCAGGGTGATCAAACTTTATCAAGGTCTCATGGTGGTACAGGTTTAGGTTTATCTATCTGTAAACAATTTGCTAAGATGATGCATGGTACTTTAACCTTACATTCAAATGTGGGAGAGGGCTCTACGTTCACTTTTACCATTCCATTGCCTCAAATTGGTGAAATAGAATTAGATGGCGGAGCTCTAAGTACTTTTGCTAAAGACGAATTCAATGAAAAATACCAAAAAAACAAGAAAGTTACTTTTGCTGAAAACGATACAGGCTCTAGTTGTGATGATAATAAGAGAGAGTCTATGGATTTAGCAAAAAGTTATGACCATGATCCGGGATCTAAAAAAGATTTGTTAGATAGTTATTACAGTTACTCACAGTATGAAAAACCTGATTTAATTACAAGGGCATCAACAGGTACTGCATATTCACAAAGATCGACAAAAAGATCTGATGATTCTTCAATAATATTTCCTTTAACTGAAGAAGATAATGACGATGATATAGATATTTTAAAATCTGGTCTCAGGTTCTTGGTTGCTGAGGATAATCTTGTTAATCAAGAAGTGGTTAAAAGAATGCTGAGATTAGAAGGCTATCGTGATATTACTCTTGCGTGTGATGGTCATGAAGCTGTAAATATTGTTAAAGATGCTTTAGAACATGGCAAAGCTTTTGATTTGATCTTAATGGATGTTCAAATGCCGAACATGGATGGCTTAAAAGCCACGAGAGTCTTACGTGAAGATTTACATTATGATAAACCTATCGTGGCATTGACTGCCTTTGCAGATAAATCTAACGAAGATGATTGTATCGATGCAGGCATGTCCGGGTTTTTATCTAAACCTGTTAGAAGAAATTTACTTAGAAAAAGTATCGCTCAGTTTTGTGATACTTCCAAGAAAATTCATATTCCATCTTCTATTTCTTCTAGTAATAGAGATGATTCACCTTAAAGAAAGGTTTTTTTATTCTGTTGTATTTTTAATTTAGAGGGTTTATAAAGATGTACTTTACTATATAGAATTTAATATTGGGTTTGATTTTTATTTATTTTCCGAAAACTTAGTTTTTGGACAAAAGTTTAATGTTGTTTACTTATCTCTTTAAGTTTTGCAAACTTTTGATTCAGTAAACCTTCCTCATCGGTATCAGAATCATCATCCACATCACTTAGTTCAACTTCTGAGGGCTTAATGTTTTCAACAGTTATTGAATCATTGGGTAGTTTGATATGAAGTTTACCATTTTTTTGAACGATTGTTCTATGTTTTAAAATATTTAATCTATTTGTGTTTTCGTCCCAATCCTTCTTTTTTTGTACTTTTTCCTTCTTGGTAATTTTTAAGACTTTATGGACTTTAGCTGTTTCTTTCAAAAACTGGTTCATATCCTCTATTTTCTTCTTTCTAGCTTTAAAATATTCTTGATTTCTTTTTTCCTTTTCTGCTTTCTGCTTTGTTTTTTCATCATGTTTCTCCTTTTCTTCTCTTAATTGTCTATCCCGCTCTCTATCTTTTTTCATTTTCCGAATACCTTCCTTATTAATATAATTATCATTGAAAAAAGCTTTGCTTGCCTCTTTGTTTGAAAATTTCGTTCTAGATTTTTCTTCATTACTTAGTGCATTCAAAATAACGTCTGGGCTGGAATAATTTGTAACTAATTTTCCTGTTCCATTGGCTTCAAATAACGCCTGTTCATTTCCAAATTCATCCTTAGGCTTGAGTAGCCTAACATTGGATCCCATTTCAGGGCGCTGAGATGCATCCCTGTTCAGTCTTACCTCGGTATGATATTCACAATAGTAATTTTGTCGATTTCTACCCATATCAATCAAAACTTTACAAGGCTTTCCATTCTTCACATACTTGCAGTGGCCCATATTTTTGAAGTGCGCTATTTCTAAAATACATGGAGAATCTTTAGCAATTTTCAAAGAGAATCCTTTTCCCTGAGAAAGAATAGTAATATCCGGGTTTAATACAGCAATTATATCACCTATCTTGACTTTCCAATATTTAAGAAATGCTCCGCCAAAAAGCGTCAAATTAACTTGAAGTTCTCTAAAATTACTTAATTTGAGAACAATGTATTTTGATTTTCCATTAGATGTAAGTAATGGTTCGGATTTATGACATATGCAGCCAATGACAACAAAGTTTGCAACTGCTGGTCTTCGATATTCAGGTGGAGCTACTCGACTGAACAATTGGCGTAACCGTAAAACTTTCATATTTTCAAACATCTTTTCAACGTCATCTTCTGGTATGTATCGCTTGGAAATAAGCATTCCGGTATATTTTTCCCTTTCGTCTGGTGTCTTTGGTGGTATATTTACCAATTTAAAATCATTAGGAATTTCAAAGCAGGGCTTATAATCCTTTTCAAATTTACTAGCCTCGACGTCCAACTCAGCTTTAACAAGCCTTAACGACTTTTTATGTGTCATTAGTTGTTCTGCAAAGTTTTTAGATGAAACTCTAATGTTGGGTTTAAATTTTGTTATTTTTTGTCTTTTCAAACTTGTTTGCTCGTGTTGCTGATTATGCATTGCGCTTTTAATGTTATCCGCTTGTTTTATTTCATTGGCTGTTGGTTTGGTGAAATAACCTGTTTGACTTAAACTCGGATTCTCCCGAGGATCAACATACTCCTCATCAGAATTTACTACATCGTCATCCAATTCTTTCTTTTGGTCTTTTAAGGCTCTAACCAAACTCAACTGGTGTAATAGGTCATTTTCAATAACATCCAGGTTTACATCTTTAACTGTAATAGAAATGCGTTAGTCGTGATATTAATTCACGATCCATGTGACGGGGTTAGTAACTTGAAGGAGATAAAAAAAAGAAAAAAGACCCTTAATAAACGTACCTTTAGACGTTAACTTCTTTGGAGGATCCATCTTATAAATCTTGACCTGATTTTCAGTAAAAGGTTGTAATTTGTATTGAGAAGAGGGAAGAAATAAAGTTAAATTCATGTTGCTTATATGTTGCATCCGTGCACCAATTACAATTGGACCAAAATGAGAAATTAAACGACTGTTTTTCACTTTCTTATTGAAATGCACTTTCTTGCTAACTGTTTTTATTATCTGATAGGTAGCAGCAATGGATAAGGACACCTTGGATAATGCCTTAGTGCATAAATCCTTTGATAAAAAATCTGATGATCAAAAGCAAACGACGGCTTTTGAGAATCAAGATCCTCTTGTTGAATCCGGAACTCCCAATGATGAACCTATAACTCAACAGTCTTCTGATGCAAAGGAATCAGCGGATAATTCTAAGATTGCCCATGACTCCGCTGAATCATTGAATAGTTTAAATTATATTGGTAAAGCGTCAAGTGAATCGAGCGGCATAAATAAAGAAGGAGAAAAGAGTACTGATCATGGAGTTGTAGAATTATCATTGACTGACCAATATCCTGAACCATTAATACAAGATGATAATATTGAACCACTTTTAACAGATCAAAAATCTTATGCCCTTTTGAAAGATCGACCAATTGAACCTTCATTAGATGATGAAATACCGGAATCCTTATTAGAAAATGAACCACCTGAAGCCCTTTTAGCAGACAGACAATCGCAACCTCCATTAGAAAATAAACCATCTGAAGTACTTTTAACCGGCAGAAAATCGGAATCCCTATTAGAAAATGAACCGTCTGAAGGACTTTTAGTAGATAGACAATCGGAACCTCTATTAGAAAATGAACCACCTGAAGCCCTTTTATTAGATAGACAATCGGAACCTCTATTAGAAAATAAACCACCTGAAGCCCTTTTATTAGACAAACAATCGGAACCTCTATTAGGCAATGCACCGTCTGAAGGACTTTTATTAGATAGACAATCGGAACCTCTATTAGAAAATGAACCACCTGAAGCCCTTTTAGTAGACAGACAATCGGAACCTCTATTAGGCAATGCACCGTCTGAAGGACTTTTATTAAATAGACAATCGGAACCTCTATTAGAAAATGAACCATCTGAAGCCCTTTTAGTAGACAGACAATCGGAACCTCTATTAGGCAATGCACCGTCTGAAGGACTTTTATTAGATAGACAATCGGAACCTCTATTAGAAAATAAACCATCTGAAGCACTTTTAACCGACAGAAAATCGGAATCCCTATTAGAAAATGAACCGTCTGAAGGACTTTTATTAGATAGACAATCGGAACCTCTATTAGAAAATGAACCATCTGAAGCCCTTTTAGTAGACAGACAATCGGAACCTCTATTAGGCAATGCACCGTCTGAAGGACTTTTATTAGACAGACAATCGGAACCTCTATTAGAAAATAAACCATCTGAAGCACTTTTAACCGACAGAAAATCGGAATCCCTATTAGAAAATGAACCGTCTGAAGGACTTTTGGTAGATAGACAATCGGAACCTCTATTGGGAAATGAACCGTCTGAAGCAATTTTAAAAGACAAAATATCAGAAAAAGTGATTACTGACAGTACGGAAGGACATTTTTTGGCTGATAAGGGATTAAATAGTTCAATTTATCCACAAAAGGATTTATTTTTCAACAGCAAAAAACAAGAAGAGTTAATTTCTGATCAACCTGATCAATATCTATTAAATGATGAGGAACCTGAAAAATATATTATTGATAAGCCTTCCCAAGCTGCAATCAGTGATCAGCCCAATAAGCTTCTTTTAAGCGACAGACAAGAAAAATTATTAGATGATAAACCATCCGAACACCTTTTAACTGATCAATCACAACTTCCACCTCTAACGGATAAAGTCTCGGACTTAGTTCCAAATGCTGAAGAACCAATAGAAGAAATGGACGTTGATGAAGAAGAAAGTATACCTGAAAAATCATCTAAACACCCACAATACGAGGGAGAAAGTCTAAATCCTTTAGATCAAGAATTTTCACAGCTGAAAAAAGTAATCAATGATAATCAAATGGAATTTTCTAATGATGAGGATTTGGATGCAGTTTCTCTATTTTTCAAAGTTCCAAAAGATTTATTAAAACAAAATATCGATCTTTTCATTCGCTTATTCGAGAAATTTCATGAATTTCAATCATTCAAGTCATCTAACCAACTTCTACAAATAAATTTGGAGCAATTACAACATTCATCAATTAAGAAGGTTGAATCATTGAAGCAAGAGTTGGAATATTCCTGTGATAAGATCAAGACTCTAGAAGATTCTCAATCTAAATTTGAATTAGAAAAGAATGAATTGAAAGATTCTTTGGAAAGTTTGAATAATTCCAACCAAAAGAATTCTAAAACTGTTGAAGAAATGAAATTGAGATTGAAAGATACATCTGAATCAAAGAAAAATGCTTACGATTTGATGGCTAATAAACAAGTACAAATTGTGGAACTGAATCATGAAATCACGACTTTGACGAACTTAAATAAAGAACTAAGAAAGAGCATGATGGAAATTGAAGTTTCGAAAGAATCGGCTACTTCTGAAATGTTGAAAAATCAATTTGAGAAAAGTAAATTCGAAAGAGAATTAAAATTAATCAAAGAATCATCAAGTTGGTATCAAACTGAATTGAAGAAAAAAGTTTCTGAAATTGAAAAATTAAGAAATGAAAAGAGTAATCAATTTACACATTTGTCGAATAAATTTGATAAACTCAATCAGAATTACGCTCTTGCGAAGGCTGCTTCAGAAAGTAACGCTGATGCACTAAAAAAACTTTCTGTTAAAAATGAAGAAAATTTGATGAAAATAAGGCAACTTTCGGATAAACTTGCTAGCCAAGAGAAGCAATTTATGGATGAACTAAACAAAAAAGATCAGCTAATTCAGGTTCTTGAAACTTCGAATAAAGATAAGAACAAAAGAATAGAATCACTTGATAAATTATTTAAAGAGACGACAGCCAAAGTATCTGAAGATGAAAAGGAATATAATTCTCGATTTGAATCACTAAAAGACCAACTTTGGAATAAAAGCACCAAAATTCAAGAACTTGAAGACATGGTTAGTGATCTAAGTAATCAAGGTTCTATTGTGAATGATGAAGATGGTACTCATATATCTCTCACTTCTATGGCACAAAAAACACTCAAGAATATTGAAGGTGATTATTCTTTAACTGATATGATAGCAGAAATTAATAGATTAAGAAGGGATCTTGTTAAAGAAAAGAGGTTGCGTAATAAATCTGAAGAAGAATTATCTACTATTTTTAAGGAGCTAAATCGTAGAATGCCTTTATTACAATCTTATAAGGATAGATGTGATGACTATGAAGTTAAACAAGGTAAACTTGTTGTTATTTTGGATAATCTTTCCAAAGAAAAATCTGGTCTATTAATGAAAGTCGATATGTCAAATAAAAGAATTGACGAATTGCAATTACAAATCCGTTCCATGGTTCAATTTAAAACAGATCTTCAAAGACAAATTGTTATTTTGTTAAATCAATTATTTTTTAAAAGCTCTGATCAAGATCCTCTAACTATGGAAGAAAAGGCCTATATCGATAGACTGGTTTCTGCTAATGGAGAAATCAAAGATACTGATCTTACCGATACTGATCGTTTGATATCGTCTCGTTTGGTTATATTTAAAGATATTAATGAATTAGTTAAGCAAAATGAAAAATTATTGACTGTCTCCCGAAAACTTGGAAATGATTTGGAATCAAATGATAATGAAAATGGTAAGGCTATTGATGATATTGAAAGCTCAGCTATTAAAAAGGCTAAAGATGCTATTGTTAAATTAAAAAGCCAATTACAAAATTCGGAAACGCAATTGAAAGCTGTCACTAACAGTAGGGATATGTTGCAAAATATGATTGAAACGGGTACGGGATGCACTGATACCGTTAACAATAAAGATTTTGAAGCTTTGACTGAAAGAATCGAAAAATTGATTGATCAACTAAAAAATAAAAAGGATGAATTGAACTCCGTTAGAAAGGAATGCGATTCTAGACTATTCGAAATGAATGGTAAGATCCAGAATTTAATTTCTGAAAAATCTAATATTTCATTAGAATTAGCCAAAGAAAAATCTGGTTCTGATTTGTCTAAGGAAAAGGTTAAAAACGTTACTTCTACTTTTGAAATGGTTAAAGCTGAAAACGAAAGAATGAAGGAGGTGATTAAGAAAAATCAAAATAATTTAGGTGCACTAGAATCTAAGTTACAACAAGTTAATGATTCTTTGTTACAAAGCAAGACATCAATGGTTGAATTGGAAATTCAAACCAGAAGTTTAAGGGCTGAGAAAAGTGTTTGGAAAGGCGTTGAAGAACAATTAAGAAGCGAGATCAATCGATTATATGATGAAAAGTCACAATCTAATACAATGATTGTTAAATTACAAGCATTAGATTCTGAAAGACAGGCACATCTGAAAGAATCGGTCAAAAGATTCAGTAACAGTATTGAATCATTACAGAGAGAGCTTGAAAATGCTAGATCCAAACTTGATAAAAGCAATAATGAAATAAGTAGTATTTTACATGCTAAAAATGCAGATTCAAAAAGTTATCAAAATAGAATTGATCTATTATATTCTGAACTATCTTCTACTAAGGATGCTTTAAATCTGAAGACAAGAATTTCAGACGAGTTGAGTTTGGAAATTTCGAAATTGAAAAAGAAATATTCTGAAGTTGGCGGCAGAAAACAGTCTGTTCTTAATGTTATTGCTAAGACAACTGGATCTTCGGATGATGTTACTGCGTTGAAACAAGAATTAACTAACGCAATGGAAGATTTAGAAATGGCTACTCGTGATGCTACTCAGTATAAGGAGCTTTCAATTGCTACCGAAAAGCAATTGAGCATTTTGAATGAAACTTACGAACAATATAAGTCTGTTGCAGAAGAAAAAATTTCTAATAGTACTGATAAGATTGAAGAATTAAATTCTAAGATTGCTATTTTAGAGCAAGATAGAGATAATTATAAAGATCAATTGGAATCTTTTAAATATGATTCAAGCGTTCAAAAACAGGAATACGAAACCAAGGTTGAAGAATTAAATTCATCAATTGAAGCTTTCCAAACAATTAAAGACGATTATGAATCAAGATTAAATATTGTTAAAGAAGATATTATTGCAAGGGATGAACAAATTGAGCGATTCAGGAGTGAGTTAAGTGAAAAAATAAAGCTATTTAATGAAGTTCAAGAATCTAACGAATCATTGAAAAATGATAACGAAGTATTAAAATTGAAGATTTCAGAAATTGAGACAGAACTCAAAGAATCCAATACTTCATTAAGCACTTTGAACGAAAAATGGCAAGAGGACAGAAATATATTTGAAAAAGAATTAAGAAATAATAAGATGAGAATCTCTGAGCTTGACACTCAAAATAGAACATTAATTAATCAATTGGAAGATTCACCAGTTAATTATGGTAATTATGAAAATGATAATATGAAAAATTTACTGTCGTATTTGCATAGGGAAAAGGATTCATTAACTCAACAATTAGAATATTCTAGGAATGAAGAAAAGATTCTAAGACAATCCTTGAGTATGAGTGAAAAAGAGCTAAATGAATTAAAGTCTGAACTAATTACAGTCAGAGAAAAATCATCAATTGTTGATACGTATGCTGAAGCTATTGAAAAAATGAAAGGGGATGTTCAAGAATTAGAAGTCTATAAAGAAAATAATAACAATTTAAGAAGTCAAATTAATACTTATACTGAAAAAATTGGATCTTTAGAATCTCAATTAACAAATATGACAGTTAAATTCGAACCATTTGAACATGAAGCTAAAAAATTGAGAAGTGAAATTTCTATCAAAGATAATCAAATTGATTTGATGAAGAATGAAATTGAATTTTATAAGAAGCGTTCGGAAGAAATTGTTAAAAATAGTGAAGCTACAAATAATCAGGATATAAAACTTTCTCGAGAATTAAAAAATATGGAGCAAAGATTAGAGGTTGCGTCCAATATTGAAAAGCAATATATTGAAAGACATGAAAAGCTTAGAAATGAATTTCAAGAAAAATTGAAAAAACTAAAGAGTGAAAAATTACAGATAAGTTCTGAAAAGGATGAATTAGCTAAAAAGATTATTGAGCTAGAAAAGCAATTGAAAGAAATTGGTGATACTGCTGGTAATAATAACAACAGCAATAATAATAAAAATTCTAAAGATGAAGTCGAAAAATTAAAAGGTCAAATTAGAGTTTCTAAAGAGCAATTACATCAACGTGAAAGAGAAAAAGAAATTGTGAACAAACAGCACATCGAAGAAGTTGGTAAGTTAAATAATGAGGTTCATGAGTTAAAGGAAAAAATTAAACAATTCATTGAATCTAAAAATGTTTCACAACAGAATGAAGATATTGCTAAATTAGAAGCAAAATATATCAAAGAGAAGGAGGAAGCGGTTAAGGCGAAGGAAGAAGAAATGAAATCTAAAGGCTTATCCAATGAATTTATTGAAGAATATAAGAAGAAATTAAAGAAGGAGAATGACAATAAATTGCATCAAGAAATCGAGGCACATAAGATTAAAGTTAGAGCGCCAAGTCAAGCAAAAATACATGAAATTATTCAACAACGACTAAAAGCAAAAACTGCAGAGCTTGATTCTGAATACAAATCGAAGATTAAAGAATTAGAAATGAAATATTCTAACAATGGTGAAAGTGATATCACTAGTAAAGCGATTAATGATGATGAAAAGAGTAAGTTACTAAAGAAGTTCGAAGAAGAAAAGGAACAATTAAAGAAGGATACCACAACTGCAATGAAGAAGGAAGCAGAATTTAGGGAAAATATTTTAAAGAAGCAATTGGTTACGTTGAGGAAACAATTGAAGGGGTTAGAACAAGGGTCTAATAATAAAGTTATTATGCCTTCTGATAGGAATAATAACACGAATGTTGTTCCGCCTGTTAAGAATAATATTAGTCCATTTTCATTTCAACCGAGTAGTTCAAACAATGGTGCATTTCAATTCACACCATCCATGCCACAAGTTCCTCCATTCCCATTTAATCCACAGAACAGTCAAATGACTAATAATTTTGGAAGTTTCAATCCTAATAAATTCGGATTTCAAAAACAACAACAGCAACAACAACAACAATCACAACCAAAACCACAAAAGCAACAACATCAGCAACAAATAGCTCAGAATACTTCTAGTACCAAAATAAATAATGTTATCTCTCCTGTTCCAAAAGACAGTTCACCGACATCTGCATTACCATCAAGACCTTCGAAGAGACCAACAGAAGAGGATTTAAGCCCTGAGAAGAGGACGAAGACTGAGTGATCAAATAAATGATTTTTTCATGTATATTTTGTTTTATTTATAGTATATTTTATTGTTAATTTTAGTTAATTGGATTTTATGTTTTGTATCTGTTAGCAAGATTTACTAGCTAAAAAATTAAATTAAAAACTGTATTCAAAAGTTAAAGTAAATAGAAAAGGTTGTTTTGGCTAAAATTTTTGAAAATGACAGATCTATTTTTACCTTTCATTCTAAGAATTGAGCCATCAATACAAATATTTGATAAATAATCTGGAACAGAATCATTTAAACTTAATAAGATTTCATCATTTCTAGGTACTGTAATATAATCAACTCTCTTATCAAAGATATGGTTACCGTTATCATATCCTTTCATCATAATATCCATTATTTCGTTGGAATTTTCAATATAAGGTATTGAAATAATATGAAGTTGATTTGAGCCAATTTTTGAATCGGGCGAAATTGTAAAATCAGATTCTAATTTTGGTGTTGCAACAACAACAAAATAAGAAAAATCTTTCCAAATTGGTTCATTATTATTAGTTGCATGGCCATTATTTTCAATTTCATTTGGGAAACTTGATGAAGCTGGTTTGATTAGGTAGTGACCCCTATACCTTGGATTCTCTTTTAAAATCGTTTCAGCTGCAACTACAAATCTTTTCGAACCATACTTTTCACGCATTTCGGGTTTATCAGACTCAAAAATTAAAGACGAATGTAAGCACCATGAAGCAACAATAACGAAAAAAGTTGAAGTAATATAATTATCATTGATATTTTTAATGTTATCATCATTATCGTCATCGCTATCATCATCATCACCATCATCATTAATATCAGCACCACTGATATATTTTGCAGGATTTGAAAAAATTGCCTTATAAATTGGTAAACTATATTTTGTACCATTTAAAAGTGATTTAATACTTTCCAGTGGGTCTGTCAAACCAATTGAATTACATAATGAATTACCAGTACCTTGAGAAAATGGTAAAATTGTTAGATGTAAATTTGAATGTGAGTTTATTGAAGGAGACAGTGAATTGATGAATTCAGAAATTGAAGTATCACCTGATATAAAGAGAATTAAAAATGGCTGTTTTGAATTAAGTGATAAAAGCTTTCTGCCGTAAGCTTTAATAGAATTTGGGCAGGTGGTTGGATAATAAACATGTGGTATTTCAAGTACAGTTAAAAGTGGCTGTAAGATATCACAATATATTTTTTTCGTACAAGAACGATTACCCGATTTAACTGAATCTATTATATGAATCTGATAACTTGTTAAATGATCTGGCAACTCATCAAGTAAGATCATATCTGTATCTGATGTAGAAATATCATCTTCTTTTGGTGTTGTGATAAATTTAAAACAATCATTACAGTCATGTATGTCAATTGCTGTGTTTTGATAAATAATGTGTAGATGTGGATTCATTATCGATAAGAATGAGCTAAAGTTAATGCTACAATAACAATAACGTTAACATAGATAACCAGGGTATCGCCATAAGAAAATGAAAAAATCGATTCATTTAACTTAGATTACTTGCTAAAGCAGAACTTCTTGTAGTTACCTCATACGGTAATTTTGCTTTAATGGCAGAATCGGCTTTTATATATGAAATAGTGTTTCCTGATTCAGCCATGTGTGTATCCGCCACATATTTACATCAGGCTGTGGTGTGTGGCTAGTGTGGCTGATGCAGTTTTGTTTTTTATTCTTTTACTTTTTTTTCCACCAATAAAAAATAAGAAAAAAAATGTAAATCAGTACGGGGTTTGGAATTCAGGAACTTCTACTCTCTTTACCATGTTTAAACGTATAATATTATCTATAAAATGGTACTAATGTGTACTATAAGCATTACTCTTTTAAATAATAGTGGCATTTTTTGAAACTTAACGATAATACCATGAAATTTCGGATTTGTTAACTGTTAACGTATAAAAAAACTCGGTTTTTGCGTTTTTTTTTTGTATTTTGAGCACGAACATCAAAAAAAAACGTTGAAAATCTTTTGTTACCAAAATTGAAAAATTTAAAAGCTCAAGAGGCCTCGAAGGTAAAAAAAAACAATTACTAAAGCGTCCCCCTCCATCATTTACCTCTTGTAATTCTTTTCCTTACCTCTTTATTGTATATTTTATTTTAAAGAATAGCTTTAGAGTTATAGTATATATAAAATATAAGATATAAATTTTAAAATGGAAGCCTTAACCAGAACATCTATGCAAGTTTGTCCATTTGTTAGATCCCATTCTTCAAATGCTATGAAACAGTTGGCCAAAAACTCTTCATTGGTTTCAACTGCACAACATTGTCCAATTATGGGGCCAGCATTGCAATCAAAGAGAAATTACTCTCAGCCTTCAAAAGTTTCAAAAGCTCAAGCTTCTGAAACAATTGCTAATGCTCCAAAATTGCATCAAGAAGCAACTATTAACTCGGCTTTTAATTCAAATGAGTCTTCAGTTGACTATGACGGATTTTTCCAAGATCAATTAAACGAAAAGAGAAAGGATAAATCTTATAGATTCTTCAACAATATTAATAGATTGGCAAAAGAATTTCCAAAAGCTCACTTGCAATCGGAAGAAGATAAGGTTATGGTCTGGTGTTCAAATGACTATTTGGGTATGAGTAAGAACACTGAAGTTTTTAATGAAATGGTTAAAACAATGGAAAAATATGGTGTTGGTGCTGGTGGTACTAGAAATATTGCGGGTCATAACAAGCATGCAATTAATTTAGAATCAGAAATTGCCTCTTTACATAAGAAAGAAGGAGCTTTAGTTTTTTCATCTTGTTTTGTCGCAAATGATGCTGTTTTGTCTTTATTTGGTAAGCAATTTAAAGACCTGGTTATTTTTTCTGATGAGTTAAATCATGCTTCTATGATTACAGGTATTAGAAATTCAAGAGCTAAAAAGCATATTTTTAAACATAATGATTTAAAGCAATTAGAATCTCAATTATCCATGTATCCAAAATCTACTCCAAAGATTATTGCATTTGAATCTGTTTATTCAATGTGTGGTTCTGTTGCTGAAATTGAAAAAATTTGCGACTTGGCTGATAAATACGGTGCTTTAACTTTCTTAGATGAGGTTCATGCTGTTGGTATGTACGGTCCACATGGTGCTGGTGTCGCTGAACATTTAGATTTCAATGCTCATTTGAAATCTGGTGTTGCCTCTCCAAATTATAAAACTGTTATGGATAGGGTTGATATGATTACCGGTACTCTAGGTAAGTCTTTTGGTGTTGTTGGTGGTTATGTTGCTGCATCTTGTAATATGATTGATTGGATTAGATCTTTTGCTCCAGGTTTTATTTTTACTACCTCCTTGCCACCTTCTTTAATGTCTGGTCTATCGACTTCAATTAGAATCGTCAGAAAAAACATTGAAGATAGAATTAATCAGCAAAAAAATGTGAGATATGTTAAACAGCAATTTAAGGAGATTGGTATTCCTGTTATTCCAAATCCTTCTCATATTGTTCCCTTATTAGTTGGTAACGCTTTTGAAGCTAAAAAAGCCTCTGATGCATTATTGGATCAATATAAAATTTATGTTCAAGCAATTAATTTCCCAACTGTTTCAACAGGTGAAGAAAGATTAAGAATCACTCCTTCACCTCACCATGGTAAAGAAGTTTGTGATCAATTAATCGAATCAGTTGATAAAGTTTGGACTGATATGAATTTGAAAAGAGTTAAAGACTGGGAAAATTTTGGTGGTCATTGTGGTGTTGGTGCAAATTTACCACCAATGGAAAACTTATGGACTGATGAATTTTTAAAGTTAACAAACAAAGATTTGAATCCAAATGTTTTAAATCCAATTACTGAACAATTAGAAGTTTCTTCTGGTATTAAAAAATAATTTTAATTAATTTCGATTGATTAATTTTTTTTATTTTTTTTTTATTAAAATGGTTTTTGGAATTTAATTTATTGTTATTTTTTATTTTTATCTTAATTTTTATCTTTATCATTAACTTTATCTTTGCCTCCCTTTTTTCTTTATAATTTTTATATCTTATCTTTTATTGAACTAATTACCATTTCTGAAATTAATTTTTACTTTCAACTTAGTTATTTGAAAAAAAAATTTTAATATATTTTATTAATATTAAATTTTTTCCTATAGTTTATCAAGATTAAGTGAAAAAATCAGATAGAATGCTTAAAAAAATAAAGTGCCCTCACTCAGATTTGAACTGAGGATCTCCACATTACTAGTGTGATGCCTTACCAACTTGGCCATAAGGGCTTTTGTTGACTAGAAAAGAGTCTAGACTTACTTAAACATATCTGAGAACCGATTTGTAAATTCATTGGAATTAGAAGAGCCATAGCTAATTTAAACACATGTTAAAATTATGTCTGAACATCAACTATCAGAACATAATATCAGAGGACAGGTTAGCTTCCTGGATACCTTCCACCTTAAGTACCATGTAAGAATATCAGAGGACGGGTTAGCTTCCTGGATACCTTCCACCTTAAGTACCATGTAAGAATAAGTTATAGTATTCAACACCTAAGTATAATCTTAATCTTATATTCAATAATACAGGTTTCTTCG